>CAUYTI010112640.1:0-46494 GCA_963575145.1 Galago senegalensis
GAATTAAGTTGTATCTTTCATTTGAGAGCTATAAATTAGTTTCATAAAAGGGCTGTGTACATTGGATACTTTTTCTTCCATTCCTGTGATACTTTGCTAAGAAGAACATTTTCCAGTTCCATCCATGTAAACATGAAGGAGATAAAGTCTCCCTACTTAAGAAGCAAGCATGCCTATTTAGTTAGTTTGCACTAATTTTCAAAAAATGTTCCAGTTTCTGGTGTTGCACGGCACTGAGAAATGAAATGATCCTATAGGAATAATAATATTGGCAGGGCTATTATTTAACAATGGCAAAGAAAATGAGGACTACCCTCCCCAAGATGATGGGATAAAGGGTTCATTGTTTCTGTTTATCAGGATGTCCCTTGTTTAAATTACCCAGAGGAATGGCCTTTGTGGAGAGAAGCAGCAAGCAATTTTGATCTAGCTGATGTGACATTGCCAGTAAGTGTTCCTGAGGACAGGACAGGTGAATGCAGTCATTTTTGTGTGCAGAATTTTGAGGGTCATGTGCAACTATACCTCCTAATACGCAGCCTCCTCTTTTCTTTTCCTCCCCGTCCCTCATTTCCTTTCTTGGCATTAGCCCGGGGTGACAATGATTGCACTGTCCTCAGACACTGCGCGAGGTCTGGAGTCAGTGCCTCCTGGCTGGAGTTAAGAAATCTGGCATAAAACATTATAAACTGCAAAAAATCCCATCACAGCTGAGGGATCACACAGAATTTATTTAGGTATGTCATTTATTTTGCCCTGAATACTAAAAATGATAAAGTCAACCACTATTAGTACTGGCCAAGTGGGATCTTCAAATGACTCACACAACAAATTCTCCAAATGGTGACCACTCTGTCACTTGTGACTGACATTGCCGAAATGTGCTACTTTTACTTAGGTAAACATCAAGCAGAGGAGGCCCTGAAGGCTCTACCCATAATTTTTAGCAAGGTTGCCAGAGTACTTTAGAAATAGGGAAGTGTGGCAGGCAGCAAAATGATTCCCCCCCAAAGATGTCCACAAAGATGACCAGAATGATACCTTCCCCCCAAAGAACTCCCCCAAGCAGAATGAACAGGTTACCTCACATGACAAGAGAGACTGCAGATGGGATTACGTTGAGGATCTTGAGATAATGAGACTGCCCTGGATTATCTGGGTGGACTCAGTGCCATCACAGGGTGATGCCAGGGAAAGGTAGAGTCAGAAATATCTGAGGCGGCCACTGCTACCTTGGAAGATGGAGAAATGGACACAAGGCAAGGACTCTAAATGGCCTAAGGAAGCCGGAAAAGGCAAACAGATGGATTTTCCCCTAGAGCTGACAAAAGTAACACAGCCCTGTTGAAACCTTGCTTTGGGCTAATTGATACCCATTTCGAACTTTAGACCTCCAGAACCACAAGATAATGTATTTGTTTTGTTTTAACCTACTAATCTTGTGATAATTTGTCACAGCAGCCATAGGAAATGAACAGAGAAGAGAGAACTAATGAGCTTCTGAGTAATGAACCAAGCTCTTCACCAGAGGAGACCCAGACAGCTCATTTATGCGCAGTCTCTCCAATGGACTCCAATTTCAACTAGAGCCACTGACACTTTCCAGACAGTCAGGGGTCTAGATTCCAGATCCTTCTGCCTTCTCTGGAATCTTAAGCCATTGTTATTCTCTCTTCCTTGTAAATATTAACTTTTCTACTGGCTTCAAGCTGTGAGTAAACACGGAGCAGACAAGCTGGGATGAGCAACAAGCTAACCTTCTCTATTGCAGCCATCTTGAATAAGGATAAAGATGTAAAACCTTTTCTTTTCTTAATGACTCTTCAGTGACTGCTGTGTTGCTCTTCTCCCCTTCATGGACAAAGCTCTCAGGAGAGTTGTCTGTACTCTCTGACTCCCCTTCCTCAGATAATGGCCCCCTTTATCCACGGGGTTTTGTTCCAAGACTCCCAGTGGATACCTGAAACCACGGATAATACCAAACCCTATATATGCCATGCTGGTTCCTATATGCACATGTCTATGGTAAAAGCTTAATTTATAAATTAGACACAATGAGAGATTATAATAATTAATAATAAGTAGAAAATTATAACAATATGTAATATTATAAAAAACATTATGAGAATGTGGACTCTCAAGATATTCTACTGTACTGTTTTAAGCTATTTTTGGATCACAATTGACTTAAAGTAACTGAAGCCTCAGAAAGCAAAACTATGGCTAAAGTGCTGTATTTTTGTCTGCCTTTTGTTTTCAACTGCCTTATTAAACTTGGCCTTACTGAGGTTACCAACATCACTAAATCCAATAAATTGCTTTGAGTTCATCTTCATCACTGAACATTTGCCCCTATCAACAGTCCCCTTGGGAACGTTCTTCCCTTGATTTCTGTAACATGACATTGTCTTCCTCCAATCTTCCAGGTACTCTTTTGGTCTCATTTTGTGGGTAATTACTCTAAGGAGTACTTACTGCAGCCAGATCCTTAACATTCTTGGTCTTAAACATTCTTCTTTGTCTCTACAGGCAATTCCATTCACTCCTGTGGCCTTTACTGTAATCTACTGGTGTGAATGAGACCCAAATTTACAGCTGTAGGCCAGATCTGAGCTCTGGACGCTAGACCCCTCCATGGAGATCTCTTATAAGCACCTCAGATATATTATGTCCAAACTAGAACTCATTATCCAACCTCTGAAATTGGCCACCTGTGAACATCCCCCAGCTGAGTCATATGGCATCACCATGCATCTACTTGCCTGGTGAGAGTTACTTTGGATTTCTCCTTTACCCCTGTGCTCTTCTCTCCATCTTATCACAAAGTCCTGTTGGTTCAAATTCTGAGTATCTTTTAACGTGGTCACAATTTCTGGGTCTCCATTAGGTCCTGCAATACGCTGCTGCACCCTTCTTCACCGGCACATCCTTATAATTCTCATTCAATCTCTCTGGGGTACTAGTGTATCAAAGATACGTCCAAACTCCACATTCCCTTCTCAGCTTTAGTCACTTCATAGAAATCCAACAGAGTCATAAGGAAATAACAAACTAGTAAGATCACTTGTTAGGTGATACAATGGGCTTTGAAGTGGCACCTTTATTATTGCCATTCAGAAGAGACCAAGAGAAAAGCAGATTTTAGGGAAGGAGCCATGAAAACGATTTAAATACATTAGAAGCAGTAGGAGAGGCTTGGCGCCTGTGGCTCAAGTGGCTAAGGCGCCAGCCATATACACCTAAGGTGGCGGGTTTGAATCTAGCCCGTGCCCGCCAAACAACAATGATGGCTGCAACCAAAAAACAGCCAGGTGTTGTGGCGGGCGCCTGTGGTCCCAGCTACTTGGGAGGCAGAGGCAGGAGACTCGCTTGAGCCCAGGAGTTGAGGTTGCTCTGAGCTGTGATGCCATGGCACTCTACCCAGGGGGACAGCTTGAGGCTCTGTTTCAAAAAAAAAAAAAAAAAAGAAGCAATAGGAGAGTTGAAGTTGGTAAAACAAACAAACAAAAAACAAAATCAGTGTGAGAGGGCCTTGGCACACAAGAGAAATTGGTCACAGAAAAAAATCCTGCTTCTTAATCTTACCTCCAATACAAGCAATCATACCTAACTTTATTTTTTATCAATTCTTTCTTTCACTTTATTTTGTAACTGGCTATTACCTTAAATTTCACAATAGTAAGACAGTACTAAAAAATTGACTCAGGGATGAGGTGAGGGCCAGGGATGCACTGCTAAGTTTAAATGGCATCATAAAATGCCCCAATGTTGAGGACATCTTGGGGAACAGGGTTCTTTTGATTTCTTCTCCTTGTGGCATGCCATCCAGTTTTAGCTGCCTTATCTTATTTCACCTTATTTTTTGCGCTTTCAACATGTAATTTCATCTTGCAATTACAAAAGATATTGTAAGTCAAAAGTGATGTAGAAATACTCCAAGAGGGAACTCAAACAAGCTTTATTTTACTCGAGGAAGCCTTTTGTTTTCAAATGATAATATGCATAGATGTTTTCCCCATTAATTACTTACTTTATCAGGTAAATTATATTCCTGGCAACAATTATCAAGGCTAGTGGTAAGAGAGTTATTTTCAGGTGGAGCTCCAATCTGAGTCAATTTAGTGAACTACCAAAAATTCTCTAGGGGACAGATGGAACACTCAACAAAAGGCTTCCACACTGATACAGAAATTCTGTTGCCTATTTTTGGGATGTAATGTACATAAACAAGATGACAAAAATTATGTGTGTGTATAAAATTTTTAGAAATTCAGAAATGTCAAAGAATTTCCATGACTATGTTTTCATTGTTTTTTCCATAGCCCCCTGGTCCAGGCTTATGAGAGGCAGGAGGGAAGAGAGAGAAGGAGGAAGTAGGGGAAAAATAAACATTGACAGAGCACCTGCTCTTTGCCATTTTCCTAAGCACTAGACCAGCAGTAACACCAAAGCTGAGTAAATATTTGCGTCTTATTACTATTCTTAAGACTGATACCACCAGAGTCTTTGTACTGATAGGAGCAGGTCTGAAGCATGTTAACTTTCAACCACATCACCTCCCCCTGCCTCTGCCATCACGTATCCATGGAAACCCATGGAAGCCTCATCCCACAGCACCTCCTGCTGATGTGGGGTCTCAGCATACCCATGGGGTCTTACGCAGGGCGCCCCTGAATTGTTTACGGAATATTCTTGGCTTTCAAAGCTAAACCAACAGGCCAGGTGTCTCATTCTTTTTTTTTTTTTTTTCTATTATTAAATCTGGATCTAGCAAATGCTAAGAATCTTAGGAATTGGCAGCAGGGTTGCCACTGAGGCTTGTGGGCATTTGTTCTGGCTACTTTCCAGGATGACCCTCCCAGCGTCTTCGGGATCTAACCACCTGGGTAAACAAAGGCTTAGAGGACACACTCATTTCCAGTAGGCCAACTGTTCATTTTGTCTCTGGCTTGAGATCTGGGAATTACTGTATTCAAATTTGATCTGCTTTACACATCACCTCAATTCTTCAAACTACTTAACTCAAACCTTCAAGTGAAAAAGCAGGCCTAAAACTGTGAAAGTACCTGTTTCTTGGTAGGATTCAGATTGGCTTTAATCAAACAAGGAATGGGATTTTTACAGGGGATTAGCCTAAAAAAAATCAATATTATTTGCGATTATATCAGTCAGGGTGATTCAGCTCCAAATAACAGAACATGTGACTATCAGCAACTTATATAGTGGGAAACTTATCACTGCGCGTAAGTCCAAGGCTGGGAAACTCCGGGTTTAGCTCATTCTGTGGTTCGAGGAAGCCCGGCTGGCTCCTCCGGGATTGTCTCTCCCTTCTATTTGCAGGGTGGCTGTGTTCTTCACAAGGCATTGTCTAAAAGTTGGAAAAGAAAGGAAAGTCCTGCCCTAACTCCCATTTTTAAAAGTTTGGAAATCTTCCATGATTCTTGTAGCAGTATTTCCCTCATCTACGTACATTTTCTTGACAATGGTCATGTCCTAAAGTGGCCCTTGACAAGGCAAAAAATTACTATAATTGGTTAAGACTAATGACAATTCGTATTCTGGGATAGATGGGAAGGACCCTTGCAATA
Organism: Galago senegalensis; assembly: GCA_963575145.1. Taxonomy (NCBI): domain Eukaryota; kingdom Metazoa; phylum Chordata; class Mammalia; order Primates; family Galagidae; genus Galago; species Galago senegalensis. The sequence continues at coordinate 5,589 of CAUYTI010112640.1, forward strand.
CATTATTTGCCTAAATGATGAATAAAATTGGAGTTTTATTAACAAGGAAGAAAAATGTCTTTTGCGTAGGTGACTAATAGTGTCCCCTGCAGTTAACAAAACTATTGGATGCCAGATGCCAGTAACAGTGAATCATTCAGTACTATTTTTGTTCAAATAATCAGAAAGCCTCCCCCTCTAACGGGCTTAAGTAATAGAGAGAATGTGCTGGCTCCAGGGACAGCATTAGCTTCAGGCAGTCCTTGAACTAGTGGCTTTAATAATGTCACTGAAGTGTTGGCTTCTTTTGGTCTCTCTGTCTTTCTTTCCAGTGTCAGCGTTTTCCTAAACCTCATGCTATTCTGGTAGTCAGATGGCTGCCTTTCTAGGGATAACCCTTCTTTTTTCTGCCTAGTGTCAAAGAGAGTCTCTATCTGTATTAACTACAGAAAAATAACTTGGCTTTGACAAGCATCTTGCACATCCCATTGACCCATTTAGATTACAAATTCATCTCTCAACCAGCGAGTGGCCTACAGGATTAGTGTTTAAGCTCTCAATATTGTACTGAATTTAAACAATGCAACTCGTAACAGTGATTTTTCTGGCAGAAATGAAAGAAAATCAGAAAGACAATCAAATGAATGAAAACATAAACAGATAATGCATAAAGGTTCCACCCAATTAGTATGACTTCCTTAGTAAGTATTTCTAAGGAATTTTCTTAGTAAGAGTTTTTAATAAATTGTGGAATTGTCTAGAAGATAGCTTAAAACAAAGCAAATCATAAAAGTCAAATTTATGGAAAACATCCTGTGAAAGCCACACCTGTGTCAAAATTCTAGCAAAATAAGGAGCTGGTTGCTTCAGACACAATCTGTTGATTTTGACGAAGACAAAGAAATTATTCACTTGGTACATGTTGATATTGGGGAAATTTAATCAATTATTTTTTGACTAAAGAATTTATGTAAAATCCAATTAGTTTAGGTACAAATTAGGCTTTGATGGTTATCATTTGAAGATATTTTTAACATCTAAATAAACAAGCTACATTTTTAGTAACATGTGCTGTCTATTCATTTTTATTTTTATTTTTTTGAGATAGAGTCTCCTGCCTCAACCTCCCAAGCAGCTGGGACTGCAGGAGCCCACCATACACCTGGCCTTTTTTTTTTTCTTTTTGGTTGCAGTTGTCATTGTTGTTTAGCTGGCCTGGGGCTGGACTCAAACCTGTCAGCTTCAGTGTATGTGGCCAGTGTCCTACTCACTAAGCCACAGGCACCGACTATTTAATGCATGATGATGCTTAGTGCTGCAAATGTCAGCATATAGCACATTTTGCTGTGTATACTGTGACCCACGTTTTTGGCCTAGACTTTCAGTAAAATCCCCTCTCCTCCTGGTCAGGAGAGACACATCTAGAGAGGGCTATCACTCCCCTGGTAGAAGTGCAGATTGCACCAGCCTCCTACAGCTGCCCACTCTCTGAGGGGCAGCTTCTCCCTCTCTCAGAAGCATCTTCCTCCCAGCCACATCGGGCTGTGGCAGAGATGGCCAGACACGTGGCCAGTGGGTGGGAGCTTCTGAGGCTGCTTGGCTGGTCCCTGGGCCCCTCTGTGTAGCCTGCCTCGCCTTCCCCACCATCGTCCCCTCCTCTGACTGAAGCACTAGGTGGAGGCCACTCTAGCTGGCTCCTTCCAGAGCCTGGGTCCTCCTGGACTGGAGCCCTGTGTGCCTGGCAGGCCCAGACGGAAGGGCACAGTGGCCTAGGAGATCTGCTGGGCTCCCCCACTCCTGAGCCATCATACATAGCTATAATATGTGATCTTATTTTACCCCAAAATATTTGGCCAAACAATGTTTGCATCATATATAGCACAATACAGGTATATGATCAAGTAACAAAGACATTATAATCCTGGACAACTTAACAACGTCCAAGAGCCAGGAGTGAACTGTATTACCTAGGATGGGGGTGAAAGTAGCTCCTAAAAGAAGCAAAGGTGGGGTTCAGGGCCTACCCTCGCATATGTGGCTACTGTAGCAATTTCCTAAAACCATGGACGAATAAACCCTCTGCGAGCCAGCCCCTTCATTTATAAAATAAAGATGTTAATTAATGAGAAAATTCCCTAACTCTGGAGCCCTGATTGATTGGAGACTTTGGACTTTTGACATATGCTCTAAATTAGTTTGATACTCAACAAAATGCACTGTGCTGTCGATGTACATGTTGACATTGAAGCTCTTAGGCCTGGTCTAACAGCCCAGGCTGTATCTGTGTTGCCTGAGAGTGGGTGCACAGTAAATGCTAGATTCTTGTTGAACTAAACTGAAGGAAGGGATGACAATTATGTCTCTGTCTTCTTGAACAAGCAGATGGGTTAGAGTGACTAGCTTATTTAGTATCTCCCTAAGGTCACTAATGACCCCCAAACTATTTTCTCAAAGATTAAAAAAAAAATCAAAAGTACCAAAGGTAGACAGAATTAAATTGGTCAATGTTAAAGGGCTTTTAAACAGGGAAAGTAAGAATCCTGGCGACTAAGAGTTTTAACCGAAACTGAAAAAAATTTAACCTTTAAAACTGGTTCTCCATTAACACCTGGTATAAGAGATGTGTGAAAAGCAAATAGAGCATCTTAAATCATCATATTATCATCTCCCTGCAAGGATAGTATAAGAATGCCGGTGTGTGTATCTCTGCATGTGTAAACATACGTCTGTGTGACCTAAGAACTACCGGAGAGGAAGTGTGACGGTGTGACATAGGAAGTAACCAAGGGTGAGTGGCTGCTAGCGGATGGGGAATCCTTTACCAGTCTCACCTCACCTTAAATTGCACTGTCTGTCAAAATGGTCTATTTAGCCACTGCAGTACAGAGGAGAAGAGGGACAGAGGAAGGGAGAGAGGAGAGAGAGAGCCAGAGGAGAGAGAGGAAAGAGAGAGAGAATAGTATGGGGGAAGAGCTCCTAGGATGGGCAATCATTGGGCAATTTTGCAGACGTTCTGGAAAAGAGTCACTTTTCAAGTCTTAGCACTGTCCTATGGAGTAGCAGAATATAATCTGTCGTGGAATCTCTGTGAGAAAGACTTTGTGCTCTGAGGGAAGACTTTGAACAACCATAGAGAGGGATCCTGAGAATCAGCTATGAGCACAGAAGCCCTGAGGAAAGAGAGTGACTCTCCCACATATAGTCTGAAACTGGGACAGAGAGGGCAGGACACAGGACAGAACCAGGAAGGACTGAGGAACGATAAAGGTAAGGGCAGGACTGGGAAAAAGTCTTCTCTTGTCCACAAATCCCTTATGAATAAATATTGGACATTAAATAACTACACGTTTTGCTCAAGGTAACTTCTAAAGAGTGCACACAGTTTGTGATCCTGGGTCATGTTTGGCTTCTGCAATTATAGGAGGTATTCAGTGTGACTTGTACTCATCTTTTCATATTGGTATATATTGAGCATTACAATTTTAGTATAGCGTTTTTCCCTTCTTAAACTGTGTGCACACTTTTTGGCACCTCTGTACTTGTCCTGTAGTGTGGTTTCAAACATCCCCTATTCTTTCATCTTCACAAAGTTCTGAGTCAAAGCACCTCTGAGATATTATTCGAGATAGGCATGGGAACCAGGTGGAAGCACCTGACTCTGGCAGTCAAGCGTCTGGAGTGGTAAAACTGGATGGACAGCCTCATTTCCTTCTGGAACAAGGCCTGATCAGATCTGGATGTGTTACACATTACATTCACATGGGTATATTATATACACACATCTATACGCGTAATCAGGAGTCAGGAGGGACCAGATAAAATTAAACACTTCACCAAATGCAAAGCTATGTTATACTTTCATACAAAAACAAACCAACCTAAAAGTTTGATTTCATAAAAATTTCTAATGGATTAACATCAGCCAGGAGAAAAGTATAAAGAAACGGAATAATACAAATCAGCATTTTTGAAGGAGACTCATTTTTTTTTGAGGTTATGACTCATTGATTCATTCTATAGAGTATATATTACACACAAACCTCTAAGTGAAGGCTTGGGGATAAAATGACCCCAAATCAGCCTCCACCCTTGAAGAAAAATACGAATGTTCAATTGTTTCTGTATTATTTATAATATAATTTCTAGTGTCACTAATCCATTAATTGACTCAGTTTCAAGATAAAAAATTGTAGATGTTTGCAAATAACAAAGGACATTCCATGACAAAAATGGCATCTTGAAGGCACATGTATGTCTTGTTTCACTGTAACTGTCCGTGCTCCTCAGATACTGTGTTTTTTACAAATTGAGTTTGTGCATCCACGGAACAAGTCTGTACATGTCATTTTCCCAACAATACGTGCTCACTTCATGTCTCTGTATGACATTTTGGTAATTCTTGCAATATTCAAACTTTTTCATTATTATTATATCTGTTAGGGTGATCTATGATCTTGTTTTTTTTTTTTTTTAAGACAGTCTCACTTTGTCACCTTGGCTATAGTACTGTGGTATGTCACAGCTCATAGCAACCTCAGACTCTTGGGCTCAAGTGATTGTCTTGCCTCAGCCTCCTGAGTAGCTGGGACTACAGGTGCCTGCCACAATGCCCAGCTAGTTTTGTAGAGATGGGATCTCACTCTTGCTCAGCTGGTCTTTAACTCCTGAGCTCAAGCACCTACCTCAGCCTCCCAGAATGCTGGGTTTATAGGTGGGAGCCACATTGCCCAGACTTATCAGTGATCTTTGAAGTTACTATTAGACTTGAAGTAGGATGTCATGTGCTCCTATAGGATACTTTATAAGGCCATAGCTGACAAAGATAGTGCTTTTTTTATGGATCTGGGCAAAGTAAACTGAAAAGCTTCTGGAATGTTCTGGTAAGAACATTATGTTTTGTGGGAGGAGGTCAAAATATCAACACTAAGAGGAGTTTAGAAGTTGATAACCCTCACACAAGACTTTAAGGGGCTCAAGACTTCACTGGAAGAAGTAACTGCAGATGTGGCGGAAATACAGAACTAGAATTAGAAGTGTGGTCTAACGACGTAGTTGAGTAGCTCTAATCTCATGATGAAAGTTCAATGGATGGGAAGTTGCCTCTTACCAATGGGCAAATACTCCTGGTGAAGATGCTGTGAACATTTTTGAAATGACAATAAACTTAGTTGATAAACCAGTGGCAGTGTTTGAGAGGACTGACTTTAATTTTGAAAGATATTCTACAGTGCATAGCTATCAAACAACATTGCATATACAGAGGAAGCTTTCATGAAAGGAAGGGTTAATCAATGTGGCATACTTTGCCATTGTCTTATTTTAAGAAATCACAGCCAACCCAAACTTCAGCCACCACCCAGCAGCCATCAACATTGAGGAAAGACCCTCCACCAGCAAAAAGTCTGTGACTCCCTGAAGGCTCAGATGATTGTTAGCATTTTTTTCTTACCAATGAAGTATTTCTAACTAGGGTACATGCATTGGTTTTCACTTAGTAGACTAAAGCATAGTGCAGACATAACTTTTATATGCTCTGGGAAACCAGACCATTTGTGTGACTCACTTTACTGTGACATTTACTTTATTGTGGTCTGGCATTGAACCCACAGTGTCTCTGAGATATTCCTGTATTATAGTAACTTAAAATGTAAAATAAATCCCTTAGTTTCCTGTTGTCAAGAACAGTAAGACTAGAATGACATATGTACAAGTACTGTTTTCCTTACATGGAACACAAAATCCTAATATGAATATTTAGCAGGAAGGGATCAATTTATGACCCAACCTGGGCCCTTTCAATCTAGTGTTGTGTGAACTTGGCAGAGTTACTTGAAGTTTCTGTGCCTCAGTTTCTTCATCTTTCTATAGACTTATCAATATTCATCAGCAGAGTATCTTATAATGTAAGAAACAAGTGGCTTAATTCATTTTCTGCTCTTAGAATAGTTCTGGCACATAGCAGTTGCTCAAGACGTGCTAACTATTGTTGTTTTATCTGCATACTATTTCTAAACATGTTCCCCAAATCAAATTTCCCCATCTTCCTGTACATGAACTGATATTTCTCTTTGGTAAAAATGGTTAAATAAAAGTTTGAATCAGTACAGTACCATCTCATAATCTTTTGGAAAATCAAAGTTTTTCATAGCTCATCGGGTGGCAAAATCTGACCTGACCTGATCCACATTCATCTGGCAGCAAAACATGATCCGAAATGATGGAATGCTATTTATAATATTTACACATTCCATTCAGTGTAAATATTAATATATTTGGTAATAGAGTACTGTCCCAGACCCAAACCGGGTTACCTTTCACACTTGGAATAATTTTTGGCCTCTAAGCCTTGCACAAGAGATTGTACCCCTATACTAGGGAGGGTAGATGCTATAGAAGAATTTCCCATCTGGGGCTCTGTAAGGCAAGATTTATTCCATGAGGATGTTTCTCCAATTATAAACATCCTGCACTAATCAGCTCTCCAGATCCAAAAAATGTGAAACTTGTTTCCTCCATGACATTTATAATCACTAGATCAATCTTACCTCCTACAAGTTCTCTCTGCTATAATTTCCAAGAAACAGTTACTTAGTTATTTTAGGTTTGGACCATTTACTGCATTATAATAATCCTGTCCCTCTCCCATTATGTTAGTCTTTATTCCCCTCTCCAATTCCATCCACACGTATACAAACACATTGTAAAATATCAGTCAAAACAAACTCCAATTGTTAGGTATATTTATGTATCCCCTCAGTGCTGTTCTTGATCACTTTTCCATCTACTTCCACCTGGGATAAGGCATCAAGAGGTGTGGGTCTTGCCAAGTGTATTAACTCTACTTTGTTCCCCAGCTCATGCCCTATTATGCATGAACTACCGGTTGGACAAACTATCTAGTCTTCAGGCAATTCATCTGGTTCTATCTCAGGAAGTTGAAGCAGATGCCAATCGAAAAGGCCTATTCTTGTTAACTACTCCCAACATCTCCAGAGAAGTCTAGGGGAAAAATTCTTCTAGGCTCCTTCCTCTTTATCTCCAGGGGGTCTAAAGTCTTTTCATGTGTTTTAAAATTCTTTAAATAAACTTCATCTTTACATAAGATTTAACCACAGTAACTGGAGCTGGTTTTAAAAATCTGACTACATTTTCATTTCTAATAGAAAGCAGCAGTGTAGGTTGAATTGAACTTGAAAATGTCTTTTCCAGGAGCTCAGGATTATTTTCTTTCCCTTTTGTGGTTGGAGAGATCTCAAGATGTAGAACCACTTAGTTACCAAGGAGGCCAACAGCAAAGAGGCAAATGTAGGTTCAAAACAGATGGTAACAGAACAAGTGGATCATTCAGAGCCCAGTGAGGTGGGGACATAATTTTAAGAAAATATGGCAAAGTGGTTTCTGCCTTTGAATTTTCCCTGGGCCATTTCCTTATTATGGTGTTCCCAAAGGCATCATAATACATGCTGTTGGGGAATTACTCTAGGTCACAGCTAGAAAATTAGAACTGGGGTTCAAGTTCATGTTTGTTTGAATCCAAAACCACTAGTCATGCATTGCACCATGCTGTTGCCAGAAAGTTCACATGTAAAACAGAAAATTCCCCCTGCTGCTAAACAACCATAGCTAGCTAGCTATTAATAAGATCTGGAAGAGCTCTCGGACAGTTTACCTATTAATGATGGGACCAGGTGTTCATGGCAGCACAGCTGCAGTGTTACATTTAGGAGACAGCGGTCCTAATTAACATGGCGGGAGGCGGGACAGAGTGGAGCTGGCTGTGGTTCCCTGATTAGGTGTAAACCTGGTTATGTGGTACCCACAGCAAACCTGAGGAGGCCTCATGGGAAGCACTGTAGAGCTCAGTGACAGCTGAGCAGAAGAAGAGAACCAAGAGCAGAAATTTCTAGTTGCTTAAAAACTCTAAACAAAGAGTGAAGGGTCCCTCCTCCCTGAGCAGCCCTGGGTACCTTGGCTATGAGAACTCCAACATGCACTGAAAGGAATCCACCCAGGAGATGGGTGGATCTCTTGCTGAAAACCCTCCCACCATCAAAGGAGCTCCTTGTTCTCCTGTGATTTCTGAAAATGCGGAGGCCCTGGGCTTCCAGAGTAAGTTACAGACTTCTTTGGTACAACCTCTAAACACTACTGCACTTAAAAATATACAGTGTAAAGTACAACTTCTTTTTCTGCTAAATCCAGGAACTTATTCTAAGTTGAGGTCAGAGGAAAACAGCTATACAACCTACGTTGTGTACTATTAAGTAGGACACGCAGTTTATGCTCTAACGGAAGCTACTGGAAGTATAGTCCTGAGACAGCATTTTCTTGCTTGATGTTGTTTCCTTGTTTCCCAGACAACCCATTTTTAATTTCTTCTTCTTCTTTTTTTTTTTTTGAGAAGTGAAGAAGATAAATAGGCAAAGGGCTTTTAAAAAAAAGTGGTATAAGGTAAAAAATAGAAAATTATAATGTTAATTCTCTCTGAAGTTTACTCTACATTACCATCTGCTCTGTGGATGTAGAAGAAAAAATTCTCTTCATTAATAATACATGTAAATTGTAGAGGATACTAATTTAGGGCACTGAGAAGAATATGTGTTTTTTCAGCCTCCCGTGATCAGTTTATAGCAATGGGTGCAGGGTATGTCCATTAATACAAAGTAAGTGGTACCGTCTCCAGAATCATGATGATTCCACGGGCTTGTACACGAGCAGCAGATTCATCTCCCAGGCTCTTTTCAGCATTCAGAAGCCCCTGCATTATTGTTAATACTGTCCGTCTACGAGTCTGTCCCCTCTTCTGGCCTGTAGAGGCTCTGTGTTACCTAAGCTTTGTATCTACAGGGCTCAGACAGTTCCACAGCCCACAGTGGGCATTCTGCACCAATATTTGTTGACATACAGTGACACTGTGGGATTTAATGTGTACCTGGTGAAATTAAAGATGGCAATCTCCACTGTATGATCTGATAATCAGACTGCCCGTGGTGAGGAAGTAGGGGAACTATTTTGTCTTCTTATAGGATAATGTCCTTAAACATAGTTAGAAGGTCACGTTTTATGTAAAAGTAAATACAGTAGAACCTCTGTATGTTGACCCCCCCAAGGGACTGTAACAAACTGGTCAACATATGGAGGTGGTCAACATAAGGAACTGGGCCTACTGTACTGATACGTATGTGTGGTGCGTGTTTGATCTACGAAAATTGGGTCAGTTTAAGATGGTGGTCAATGTAGAGAGATGATCAACTATGGAGGTTCTACTCTATCTCAGTCGGCTAATATAAGCTATTCCGAGCAAGTTTGTTTATATCTCATAAAATTACACAACGCATGAAGCTACAGGAAACTCACATGCTGGCGATCTTTTTCCAGCTAAATTGGATTCTAAGAAAGGAAATGGGCTTTTCTCTCACAGCCTGCCACTTTAAAACAACCTCAAAGGCTTATTCCCCCTGGGTTATACTTTGGCAGAGCATTGCTTTTAGCCTGTGATGGGGTCATGTGAAATACTATGATCTCGAGAGTCAGGGGTCCTCTACTGACCACTGGCTCCCACCTTTCTGTGGCTCCTGCCTGGGAAAAGAAATCTCCATATTTGTCACAGCCGGGAAACAATGGGACTGTTTGGGGGAATTGCTACCTATAACTGTTTAAATCCTGCATATTTATTCAGTTCTGAACAATTACTAGTTCAATGCTGGGAGTTGGAGTTTATTGTCGTATGGATTGCCCTGTTACACAGCCAATCATTTATAAGCCCAGATGGACATTTCCTTTCATATTGCACCAATAATGTCTTGCTAGTAAAGATGGGTATGTTAATCAGCTGGGTGTGGTAGCTCAACACCTGTAATCTTACAATTTTGGGAGGTAGGATGATCCCTTGAGGCCAAAAGTTTGACTCACAGAAAGACCTCATCTCTACAAAAAATAGGAAAATTAGCTGGGCTTGGTAGCATGTGCCTGTAGTCCCAGCTATTCAGGAGAGTAAGGCAGCAGGGTCATTGGAGCTTAGGAATTCAAGGTTGCATTGAGCTATGATGATGCCACTGCAGCCTATCCCAGGCAACAGAGCGAGACCCTCTCTCAAAAAAAAAAAAAAAAAAATGTACACATTAACCAACCAATGTGAGAAAGGTAGCCTTTCGGTTTCATCTGGGGATAAATCCTTCACAATTTACTCAAGAAGCCAGTACAAAGAGCCACCACCCATTCTTGTGTGTTGAACTTTTGCATTTTTTGTTTGGTGAAGATGCTAAACCCTTCTAAGAACCCACCAAATAGGGATCCAGTTTAAAGGTAGATAAACAGAGGATTTTATAATATGTCACCTTGAAAGTCACAAAGGCATATATCATTTTGCGGATGTAGAAACAAGACAGCAAGAGTCTAGCCTCCAGCTTCAGACAGAAGATGCATATCTGAGATTACCCCGAGGCCTTGGAAGCTCAGCAAGGTAAACCTTTCTTTGCAACACATTCTGATTATTTCCATCGTCCTATAGACATGTCCATGGTTTTGTCCAAGTTTAACATCAGTCTTTTTCACATGGGTGCTTCTCTTGGCAGCCCCAGGGGAAGTGAAGAAGCTGAGCCAAGTTAAAATGAGCACGTTTTCAAAATACAGAAATGTGATCCCTGTGTTCATTCTTTTTCATAGGAGAGGCAATAAAACCCATCTTAGAGATAAACTGAGATTCTAGTCTCTCCTAAGTAGTGAAAAAATATATAAACCATTCGGTCTAGTCTTGAATTTTTCTATGTTGGCCAGAAAAAGTTCTTTAAAAAAGTATTCATCATTAGTCCAGTGAACTTCAATGCTTCATTGTCTTAGCACTTTAAAACTTGAAAACAAAATAACAAACTCTGTCTTAGAAAATGCTCTGGACCAATTATAAGAAAATATAATTGTGGCTTCTAATTCTTTTTTTTTTGGCCGGGGCTGTGTCTGAACCTGCCACCTCTAGGTATATGGAGCCGGTGCCCTGCTCACTGAGCCAGGCACCACCCAGCTTCTAATTCTTTCATTAACAATATAAGAATGAACAAATTATTTAAGTTTATAGCTTTTGTAGCTATTGAGATTGTGACTATTGTTGATTAAGGACACATAAGACTATTAGATAGCAATTTAAAGGGTTGCAAACATGTTAAAAATAGAAAATGTTTGTTTTTGCCCCTAAATGCAATGCAACTCATTTATTTCTTTGTTTTCTTTCTTTCTTTACTTTTTTTTTTTTCTTTGAGACAGTCTCACTCTGTGGCCCCAGGCTGGAGTGCCATGGCGTCCTGGCTCACAGCAACCTCAAACTCTTGGACTCAAGCCATCCTCCTGTCTCAGCCTCCCTGGTAGCTGGGACTACAGGTGCTACCACAATGCCACTGGGCTATTTTAGTTGAGATGGGATCTGGCTCTTGCTCAGGATGGTTTCAAACTCCTGAGCTCAGGCAATTCACCTGCCTTGGCCTTTCAGGGTGTCAGGATTACAGGTGTGAGCGAATGCACCTGGCCAGTGCAACCCATTTTGAAGAACATGTTTATTTAAATTCAGTGTGGTATTCCTCAAAATTTAATAGATTTCTTCTTTTTATTTATCTCTTATTCTCACTTGGTAGCTGAGGGAAAAAGTGAAATTTTAACTTGTCCTTGCAGTTAGGAACCAGAGGCATTCCTGCTTCTGGCCAGTCTAGGGTATTGTGGAGAACTTTGAAAAACTCCCCAGGCTCTGTGGGGCTGAGCAGTGAATTAACCCCCATCTAACAGGGCATTGTATCCCTCCCACTGCTCTTTCCCACAGCTTTGACCTTGTGCCTTTCTTCACAGACCTTTTTCCTCTATTCTCTGACTCCTCCCCTTAGCAACAGAAAGGTAAGAATTTTCTTTATAGCCCATCACATGACCCCCCTTTCTCCTCTGTGGTTATTGTATACTCTATGGGTACTGATCTACATTATAAGCTAAAGGTATTAATCAATTACCATTTTTAGGCCAAAACAATTGAATATTAGAAATTTTATGTGATTCAGCCTAGGACAATATAATTTTAGAGTCTGAGAAAATTACTTTTTCTCTTCAAAGCCTGATTTTCACCAGTATGATCTCCCTGTGGATCATAAAAATCTCAATTTCAATAATTATTCTTTGTACCATACAGTGTCTAGTCTACCATACCCTGTGGATTTCGCCTAATCCTCAATATTCACACATACTGCAGAAGTAAATCTGAGGGAGAAATCAAAATAAAATTAAATAACTGAGACTATAAATTGTATCAGAGAATATTTCAAGACATTATTTTTCTACCACTATAAAAATTCAAATCAAAAGCCAATGTAATAGTTTTAATTTTTCATTGAAGATGTAATAGCACTCACATGACTATATTTTATCAGGAAGAAGTGATGTTAAAATTTGTCCATTTCTGATCTAATTTATTTCAAATTTTACTCTGTTTTGGGCAAACGAAAGATAAGAGTGGCTTGTAGTATTAAGAACAATACTTTATTACACTTCAATAAAAATTAAGATTCGGAAAAACCCTTTCCATGTATCAATAATTTTATTTAATTTAGTAAAATCCTCTAAATTCCTAATGGAGAAACAGATTTCTCCCACATTAAAGAGCTGTTAAGTTATATGATCTGGGGAAATGAATGGGCTTGCATTACCAGTATGTTATGAGTATTTCTCTCTCCACAATAATCATCTATCCTAGGAAAGAACCACAAAATTAGCTATCCCAGGGCTGAACAGGAGGTAAGATGGGTGTAGTCAGTGAGTGGATAAGGCCTTAAATGAGGTGGGTCCTCTACAGATGAGCAAAACAATGGCATTGAACTTGTCTGAGTTCAAACTATACTCTCAGAAAGCACCAAGCTCTAGTAAACCCTGATCTACATTTCTCCAAAGTGACTGCCTGTTCTCTACATCTTGATTATGCTATCTGCACAGTTTAGACACTCTTGCTGGGTCTAGATAGACAAATGTTATGAGTTAAGGGTCTGGATTGTCAGTTCATGTCAATTCAAGTAATTTTACACAATGACTAAAAATCCCCATGGGTTTCCTTTGAGAGAAGGGTCACCAGCACAGCAAAGATTTTTGATGACTTAATTTTTGATAAATATTCAATCTTGTTACATGAGCTACTTTACTTCCACCAGTTATAGCTGATGCTAATATACTTAGTGAAAATTTAAACCCTTTTAAAGTAAAATTGAGGGCTCTGCGCCTGTGGCTCAAGTGGCTAAGGCGCCAGCCACATACACCTAAGATGGCGGGTTTGTATCCCCAACCCTGGGTCTGCCAAACAACAATGATGGCTGCAACCAAAAAAAATGGCCAGGCGTTGTGGCGGGCGCCTGTAGTCCCAGCTACTTGGGAAGCTAAGGCAGGAGACTCGCTTGAGCCCAGGAGTTGGAGGTTGCTGTGAGCGTGATGCCATGGCACTCTACCCAGGGGGATAGCTTGAGGCTCCGTCTCAAAAAATAAAAAAATAAAGTAAAATTGAGGTAAAAATCCTTAATTACTTAATAACTGATTAAGAAAAAGCCACTTTAAAGCAAAGTCTTGAACTAGGTATCAGACTTTAACATCTATTTATATGAGTCTCTCTTTGGAGAAATAAAATAAGTAATTAGGAGATTTTGTCATATCTAAAAATATAATAAGGGATAATTATATTGAATTTAGTAGCTAAAAAATCATAAAATGCAAAAAAATTCGATTCAGACTGGGCATGGTGGGTCACACTTGTTATCCAAGCACTCTAGGAGGCCAAAGTGGGTGGATTGCTTGAGCTTAGGAATTCAAGACCAGCCTGAGCAAGAGTGAGACCCTGTCTCTAAAAAATAGCTGGGCATTGTGGCAGGGGCCTGTAGTTCCAGCTATTCAGAAGGCTGAGGCAAGAGGATTGCTTGAGCCCAGGAGTTTGAGGTTGCTGTGAACTATGACATCACGGCACTCTACCCAGGGTGACAAAGTGAGACTCTGTCTCAAAAAAAAAGAAAAGAAAAGAAAAAGAAAAATTCAATGTAAGTTACTTGAGATAACTTCACAACCCAAATCTGAAGTTCTAAGGTAAAACACTTCATTTTTTTCTAAAAAATATGTTTGGAAAAACATTGCCCCTATGTAAGTTATATGAGTTATTGTGTTGCTTTAAAATGATTAAAATAACTGCTAATTTATGGGTTAGTTGGACTTTGTTCATAGATATAACTTTTTGAAAGCGGCAAGCATTTCAAAGTGGCAGACATTTCAAAAAAGGCGGTAGTAGACCTTTCCAGTAGTAAAAAGAGATTTTTTTTTTTTCAAACTCACAATGAGATAACACTTCAAATCCATTAAGATGGCTATTATCAGAAAAAGAAAAAACAAAGATCTCGGAAAATATCAATTGTCAGCAAAGATGTACAAAAGTTGGAACCTTGCACACTGCTTAGGGGAATGTCCAGTAAGTGGTTCTGTGGCCATGTGAAATGGTGTGGCAGCAACTCAAAAAATAGAACAGAATTATCACATGACCCAGCAATTCCACTTCTGGGTATATTCCCAAAATAAATGAAAGAAGGGACTCAAACAAAAATCTGTGCACCAAGGTTCATAGCAGCATTGTTCACAGTAGCCAAAAGCTGGAAATAACCTAATGTGGTGCGTCCATACAATGGAATATCAGTGGAAAGAACAACAGAATTCTAACACACGCTGCAAATGGATGAATGTTGAAAACGTTATCCTCAGTGAAATAAGTCAGACACAAAAGGATAAACGCTGTCTGATTCCACTCACAGGAAGTACCGAGAATAGTCAAATGCACAGAGACACAAGGTAGAATGGCGGTTACCTGCTGGTGGTGACAGAGGAGTTACTGTTGAGACAAGAGTTTCAGTTTGAGATAAAGGACAAGTTCTGCAGATGGATAGTGGTGGTGGTGATGGCTGCACAACAATGTGAATGTACTTAATGTCACTGAATTGTAAAATGAAAATGATTAAAATGGTGACTTGTATGTTGTATTATGTTACAACAAAAATACAGTTTATGAAAAGGTGTGATATTTGATCATGCAAATCTAGCCCTCCCTTAACAAATTAGCTGTTCTCCATCTGCACTTAGATCTGCCCTCATCCCCGCCCCCCCCCCGCCCGTCCTCCTTGGCTACTTGGTCTAAATTACTTTATTTCTGTGGTCCTCAGTTTTCTCTCCCATCAAATGAAGGAGTGAGGTTGGGGACTTAGGCTGTTCTTGACTTGTTATTATCACCTTGGACGATTACATGGACAACATTAAGCCATCATTCTACTTAAAATCGACTATTCTTGTGGTTCTTTTTTTTTTTTTTTTTTGGCAGTTCAACTATTCGTGTGGTTCTTTTTTTTTTTGGCAGTTCGACTATTCTTGCAGTTTTTTTTTCCCCCAGTTCTCTTAGAAAAGAAACATAGACTGTGAGTTTATCTCCTCTTGTCAGTTGCACTTTCTGGCACCTGTAAGTATGCCATTTTGCTGAAGTTCATTAATATCTTGGCAAATGTCTTAAATGTACAGTATATTGAAAAGGGGCCATTATTAGTACCTAAACTGAGACCTCGACATGAAAGCATAGTATCTGCATTCACATTATCAGTCAATAACAGAAAAACAAAAGTATTCCATGTGCTTCGTAATACAAACAAACTTCTGTTTTCTAAATTAAAATGCATTATTATATCATATAAACACCATATATAAAAGGAATAGTCACTTATGTAATATTTGATATTTTTTAAAAGTGCTGTATAAATTACATGTCTATTATATGTACAGGGTAAGTGAAACCTAAAGGTGCAAGTTCATAGGTCAATACATGTAAGAGAGATAGAATTAGACATTAGTCTCTACATTAAGCTTGATAGGTAGGATATTCTATCTCCTATGATAGCACAATTCTAAGCAAGGGTACTAGTGAGGAGAGATTGGTCTACAGAAACAAATAAACTGGGACCTTCACTGGTTTAAAACATAAAAACTTATTTTTTTACTTCTGTAAAATCTGTTGCACATCCAGTGGTCCTTTAGGCAGCTCTTGGGGATTTTCAAGCAGAATCTTGGGGATTCAGGATGCTTACACCATGTGACACTCATCACATCAACATGAGTCTTCCAGTTTGCCCAGGCAGGGCAAACACACGTTCATTATCACACAGTTCTG
Source organism: Galago senegalensis (assembly GCA_963575145.1). Classification (NCBI taxonomy): domain Eukaryota; kingdom Metazoa; phylum Chordata; class Mammalia; order Primates; family Galagidae; genus Galago; species Galago senegalensis. Next base: position 21,763 of record CAUYTI010112640.1, read on the forward strand.
TGGGTCAGAAGTTGGATGCAGGTCTCACTGGATGCAGGCAGGGCAAACACACATTCATTATCACACAGTTCTGTGGGTCAGAAGTTGGACGCAGGTTCACCTCTTTTTGAACATTTAGAAGAGAATTTGTTTCTTGTTCTTCCCGTTTCCTAGAGGCTGTCCATGTTCTGTGGCTTGTGGCTTCATCTCTATTCTCAAAACCAGTCATGTTCTCTCTCTCTGACCCAGAAAAGGTTCTTGGCGTTTAAAGATTCCTGTGATTACATTGGCTCCACCTGGATAATTCTGTCTCTTCCCCCTATCTCAAGATCCTTTACTTTAACCATTTCTCCAATGTATCTTTTGCCATGTAAGCTGACATATTCACAGGTTCCAGCACATTGGAGGAGGACAGCTTTGGGGAGGGTCATGTATAACAGCCACTTTTTGTCATAATGAGACTCATTCTCATTTAATTTAAATGTTCGTGACTGTCACCTTAGAACAACTCAGTTTTCAAGTTTGTTTCTTTGGATTTTTCTTTTCTTTTTGAAAACCATTAGTTCAAATTTGATCACAAAGAATTGGACTTAAAAACAAGTTTTAACATTTGTATTTGTCATAGAAAAACTACTTTTTACTTATGCTTTTGCTGTTTGGTAATCTCCCCTTTTCTGCTGTCAGGGTATATGATTTGGGTACAATTGGCTTTATTTGAAGTTCCACTGGTACTCACATGAGCAGCATTGTCCATCCAGAATTTTTCATTCTCTAGTCATGATGATTCATTGAAAGAACTCCCCCGAGAGAGTGAACTGCAGGATAATTCTAGAAGAGGGGTTCTTATCCCACTGGAGCTGTTTACCATGTACCAGCAAGTGGGGAACTGCAAGTGTCAACCTGTTAATAGGAAGGGAAGCATGTGCCTGAGAATCAAACTACCCCAAGGGAAAGCAGAGTTGGAAGACAGATATGGGTCCTGACTCCCACTGACAAACTACCCAGGCATCTGGACCTAGCCATGCCTGAGATTTTAATGACAAAAGCCTATATATTCCCTTTCTGTTTAGCAAGTTTAATTTGGGTTTCTGACCCTTGCAACCAATCCAATCAAGGTAAGCTCCCATGCGCCATAACCACTCCAGGCAAGTAGGAATTTTGGCCCATGCACTCAAAGCAATCGCAGAAGCACTAGGGTACTTCCCAGTCTCTACCTGCCTTGAATAACTGGTTTTTCATTTATAAAAACACTGCTGCTAATTGCCCCATAGAGCTATGGCAGGCAGCAATCTGGTGCTCATTTACTTCACACTTCCTAGTCATGCAAGCGGTTGAATGCTTGGCTGAGATGAGCCCAACGTCAGAGCATCACTTGACTTTCACTGCCAAGTATGATCTACATCTCATGAACGCATGCGGAGGGCAGGTATGCGAAACCCGGGGGTGACGCTCAAGCAAGGAGCGTTTATGACAGTAAACTGAAGACCACTTCATAAAGTGTTTGCATTGTTTGAACAAGGACAGGAATTTTTTGTGTGTTTGTTTGTTTTTTCTTAACAAGCATGTTGTGATATCAGGGACGTAGATCCAAGATCAGAAACACTTTTTACAGCTTACTGGCGTTGGGCTCTAGATTATCTGGGTAACAGTGTTAAAAGAAAGGTTTACATTCCTCAACGATTACTCTTCTACCCACATAATTTACTCCTCACATTTGGGATCCCCATAGTACTGAAATTAAAGCATCTTATTAAAATTGCAGGACACAGAATAGAATTTTGATTATAAAAACAGGTACGTGTATAAATATTTATGTAGACTGAGCAATGATGTACAAAAATTAACATGTTAGTAGGGCAGTAAGAATGAAGATAATTTTCATCTATTTTCATACTTAAAAATTTGGTTAATATTATCATTAATGAAATGCTTTTTAAATACTACATTTTTGGCAGAGGTGAGAGTAATCAGCTTGTGTGTAAGAATGTTTATCAACACAGGCTGTGATTATGTGAGTAGTGTACCAATGTCACCATGAGTCATTATTTAGGTCGATGGACTAGCATAGGTTTCCAAGCAGCCTTGCCTTTCTCTTATTCCCAAGACTTGGTTTTTCTGAGCTTTGTTTCCCAAAGGTCAGAATTAACAGGGTCTTGGTCTTGGGACACCGTCCTTCTTAAATGAATTTGTTCCTCTTAAATTCCCTAAAGGCTATAGATGAGGTGACATAAAGATATTTCGTATTGATCCGCTTGTTCCAGCCGTCAGAGATAAAGCTCTCGGCATCAGTCTCAGCCAGCTTGCTGACAGCTCTTTGGAGTGCTTAGAAGGGCCAGAAGCTTTCCCCAACTCTCATGAGGCTAAACGTAGTCATCTGTCATATCAGAGTCGCTGTGTTTCTGACTAGACTTTTGTTCTGAGCTGAGGTAATGAGGCAGGAGAGTTTTCCAGAAACATCTGTTAACAAATCCGATTTTTCAGAGGCCACTGGTTCTCCCCAGTCACAGAATCCAGAAAGCTCTCAACAGACATTAAAAGTGCACATTTCTGCCTGGTCCCATGAGGTAAATGGGAAGAGTGAGAGAAGGGCCAGTGAGGACTGTGGTTGATTCTGGTGCTCAGGCCCGTTCAGGGGAGGCTGCCGTAGGGCTCCGGCTGTTCCTCGCCATGAATGAAAGCTGCCCTGTGTGGCCAGGTCTTCTGCCTTTTGCTAAATGGCAAAGGTTGCTAAAATGCAAAACCTTCAGATACTTAAACTTGGAAATTCTATGTGAACTTGTTGGGCTAATTTTATTAAAACAACAGTCTAAAAGCTTTAACAGGATGGCATCCAACATTGGTTCACATACTGAATCAGGCCTGGGAGTCAGGTGGAAGCTTGTTAAACAGGTGAGTTCCTGGCTCCCACTGCAGATATTTCAATTCAGTTGCTCTGGGGTAGGCCCAGGATTTTGAATTCAAGGTGATTTTGATATAGATAATTTCAGAATCATGCTTTGAAAAATACCATCTTAAAAAATATCAAATGAATAATTGGATTGTACTTTTTAGGTCTTCACTGGCAGTTAGTGTTCACCAGGTGAGGGGTACTGTGTCAGCTCCTGGCCACTGTCCATTGACTACTCAAGGCCATTATCCTGTGGCACAGCACCTGGTCTACACTCCCTGGGCAGGGACAGGAAGACAGGGGGTCTGGGAAGACTAGTTTTTGGTTGTTTTTACCTGACTGAGGCTGGGGATGGTCCCTGGTAAGTACTGCCCACTGGAGGCTTTGGTCTGGGTGCAGGAATGTACTCCTATGACCCTTATAAAAAGAAGGGACTTATGAAAGGTCACAGATGTTATTTTGACCACCCTGACATTCTCATTTGTGTCTCACTGCACGTGACATGTTTCCATCTTGAGAAAACAAGGTTGTCAATTTCTCCTTTGACTCTCTGTTGTTGACTGGCTAATCGTGAAAGTAGCCTGGTTGCTTCTGGCTCTAGGGCATTAGTAGCTGGTACAAAATTGGATGAAAATAAAGGCCAAAATAGGAAACCCAGATGGGCTTTGGTCAGTCAGTAAAGGACCAAGTCAAATAAGATCAGATGGTTGCAATGGCTGCAGGGTTCTGTGGCTTGAGATGAACCGTTAGAAGTGCATGGGATGGGATGAGTGAATGGTAGCGGGGCCTGACCAGCAGGGTGTGAAGGAAGATCTTGGATGGCCTTCTCTTCTCCTAGGCCTTCTCTGAAGTTGGTGCAGAAACAACCATCTTCTCTTCTATCAATCCCTCAAGAATTATTTCTTTTTAAGTTTTATTTTTAATAGTGTTTGCTTTCCATATCCAAGCTTTCTAATTTTCTCTATTTGTTTTCAAACTATTTAGATGTATTCACTTTTCTAAACCAAAGTGGGAAGGAACTAAAACATGGTTTTACCAGGTGCCCATCACCTCACACATAGATTTTTTTGGATTATCAAAAACTTTTACTATTCATTAATAAAAATGCAGATGAAGGACAGTTATGGTGATAATTACCTAAGCATTCCTTGCCTTATATCTTTCCTGCAAACCATGGATGATTATTCTTTAGGGATGATTTTTCCAACACATTACCTCCCAATGTCATGCCACAACAAAGCAGTTTAATTTCTTAAAGAAAATTTCAGTGAAACAATGTGGAAAGAGCTTCATTACATAAGCTCCATAAAAAAAGGAATTTATCTCTTTTGTTTATTAGAAGTAGATGTTCAGTTTTGTCACATGGAAAAACAGTACACAATTTAAGTCATGTCTCATTGTTGGGACTAATCTATCTCTCTGTTTAAAATATAACTTATATAGACTTAATTTGTGTAAGTAAACCTTTTTCTCAAATCAGTCCTTTTTCAGAAAAGGGCTAATGAGAGCTGAGGTATACAGCCATCTCGACTTTTTTACAATGCTGCTTTAATACAAAAGATTTTTAAGAAAATCTAATCAAATAGAAAAGTTTGCCGTACCCTTCTCATTTGTTAGGTGAACTTGTTGGAAATCACCTAGTTCTATCCAGGAGGTCATGGCTCAGAAACATTGTCACTTACCTTGATTACAGGTGCATTTGTGCTAGTTGTTTTACAACATTTTTCAATAAAAAATCACTTCTTCTACTAGTCCCATCTAAGCATTTGTCTACAAAGAAATTACAATTCATTACAAAGAACACAGCAACAGGCTATACTCAGCTTTTGACCTTCAAAATTGGGTTATGCTGCAAACATGTGGCAGATTGTAATTTTCCAAAGACCACAGTGATATGCCTGGTCCCACATGCTCTTCTGAAATGTGACCTTACTGCACCCCAGCAAGGGACAGAATCCCTGGACTCCCTGCTCTCTGCTGCCTTCTCTCTTTTTCTCATCTCTTCCCCCCACTCTCTTTCCTTTGTCTAACATAAAAATAAACTTAGTTTTTTATATCCTAAAAAAAAGAGAGAGAATCTAATCCCTTCCTTTTGAATCTGTGCTGGCCTTAAGGACCCTCTTGGGCCTACGGATAACAGAATCAACACCATTGCACTTTACATGCATATCTGAGTTTAGGACGCAACCCTGCTTTACAGTCATAGCATCTCTAAGAGGAGCAGACATCCCTAAGAAAAGGAAGAAACACCTGTGGTGCTGGGCGTTTTCGTATATATAATTTTCAACAAAATCTTACAATGCTATGACTGTTTTAGAGCAAGGACAAAACTGAGGCACAGCCAAAATGCTAGGTCAAGCCAGCTGGGATTCGGATCCCTGTTTTCATGACTCTTTTCACACTTTGCTCTTTCTTCTGATAATTTGATATGCAAAGTAAATGTTAAAGTGTCTCTGATAAATGACGGATAAATTCACATGGGTTGCTAAACACCTGTGATGCAGGTGCTTTTTGGAACCAGCTGGGCAGTTTTCTCTGGGAATATGAAGCCATTACTTAAGTTTCAGTGGAAATGTACATGGGACACTGAGGAACCCTGGGGCCCCACATGGAATTCAGAGCCTGTGCCCTCTTTGTTCTGCCCATTGTTGTCCTGACAGGGCATCTTTACCTTTAAGGTATTTGGGTAAATATTTGTAGAGTAATGTGCAGGTGGTTTTGAGAATTTATTATAATACTGAAAACAATCCCAATTGTGACCGGGGTCCTAAGAGAGTCAGGTCAGGCTTGGGTCTCTTCCCTCTACTCAGGGAAGAGCTTCAAATCAGCAGATTCTCTGCTGGGTGACTGGGTGCAGCTGGGTGCAGTTACTGGGTGACTCTGCATTCAAAAATGCACAGCTCTTTTTTTTCTCATTGATTCTTTTACTCATTCCTTTTTTTCTTTTTGGAGCAAGATGACAACTTTTGGAATTGATGGCCGACAGTGGCAAGGCTGTGTTTACACGCCTCAAGTTCAGGAGCAGCCCTCTGGCTTGTTGACTTTGTGGCTTTTTGACTAAGCCTGTCCCCCTGTCGTCCCAGAAACTCTCCAAACATTGCCTCTTCTGCCAACACTGTGCACACAGCCTGCACTGACGGGGACCTTGGCCCACAGTCTCAGCACAGGGCACGCGTTTCTCTCTGGAAGGCCCTTCACCCTTACCACCACTTTCTCTCCTCAGCAAATGTCTGCATAGAACAGTCGCTTTGGGGGTTCCTTTTTTCACCTCTGTGTTGAAGCATTTTTTAATTGGAAAAGAAGCGTCCCCACTCCACCCCCCTGAAAAAAAATGCAAAACAGAGAAAATAAAGACATAATTCCCAACTTTTGCTCTGGAATTTAAAATTAGTAGCGTTGTAAAACACTTGGAACTAAATATTGAAACATGTATATGACTAATTCCTCATTCATAAAATTGTCATTTTCTTTCTAAATAGCTAGCTAACGCTAAGAAACCCACTCTCCAGCTGTTCTCCAAGGCTCTGGATCGAGGACAGGCTCCACAGAGAAAGCAAAACTGAGGTCAAGGACCCCTGTTCACAGCAAAAAATCTCCCATTAGACGTGACCCCTGCACCTCAGAGGCAGAGGGTTATTTAGAAAACCGTAATTCTGTCCTAAGTATGGAATTGCTACAGATTTACCCTGGAACCATTTCAATCAGAGCAACCTCTGTCTTTCCACCTCCCTGCCCTGTCCCCGGCCCCCCACCCCTTCTCCCCCAGCACTTAAGGACAACTTGAGCTTAGAGTGTACTGCGCAGAGCCAGGGATGGGCTCCCCGAAGTCTGCCTTGTCTCTATCACAGTAGTTCATGAAATCAAACTTCTCTGCTGCTCCCTGTTCATGTCTAGCTCCTCCCCCGTAGCGCTGCCTCCTTTCTGCCCCTTCCTCCTCACCCCTGCGGAACAGGACCACTTACTGCTGCTCAGGGTAGGGTATGATTTCAGGTTTTCTTTTTCCTTTTCTTTAATTACTACACCTACAAATGAGCTTTCAATTATATAGAAAACTCTGAATCAAGTAACCAAACCAGCTCTTCTTCTCCATTAACCGACATTTGGGCCATATTAGGCTCTCTTCCAGGCCATGGAAACAACTGGAGTGTTGTTGTTAAGCCATCTACTTCCTAAGTTCCTATGTTAATCATAAAGACGCACTTAACTCATTCAAGCCACACTGTTACGCTCTCCAGCAGGTTACACTTCTCATTTGCTACCGCGGAGAGTCTTAATGACTGGGTGCAATCACGTTAATGAATTACTTCTGCAGCATGTTAAACTTACGCTGTAATATTACAGAAGTCACTTTTATAGCAAAATGCATTAGAAGTTGAAAAGTTCTTAAATATCTTCATATTCTCGAGTGTTTTTTTCGCGTGTTTTCATAAAGTAGAACATCAATTGTAGTATAAAATTGTGAAAGAAAAAAAAAGAAATGAGAAAATTTTTAAAGACTAATTCCTAAGGGGAAAACTAAAAAAAAAAAAAGACTAACAGAAAAGAAAAGAAAATACTATATTTGCACTTTTCACTTTTTCTAAAGAACCATATATATGGTTCTTTATATATATATATATATATATATACAATTATTACAGAATAATATATATGGAATAGTATATATAGAGATTATATTCCACATGGAATATAATGACTATATTATTATATATTATGTATCTTATTATTTATATTAATATATTATTAATAATAGTTAATGGCTATTAATAATAGTGGCTTGAATGAATTAAGTGCGTCTTTACAATTAACATTATTATAGTATATATTAGAATATATTATTATATTATCTATTATGCATATATGTATAATGCATACATATATGCATAATAGATGATATAATAATATATTATATTTTATTATATTATAGATAATATAATATAATATAAGAATATATTATATTATTCTTTAATAATAGTTTACACACACACACACACACACACATATATATACTATATATATATATATATATATATATATATATATATGGTTCTTTTCCATTGAATAATATTAAAAATCCTCCAAGCCCTATCTCTTCCTATATTTCTGGACTAATTTGGTATGCACGCTTCCATGTCAAGGATAGCTCTGTTATAAGGACTTATAACCTGAGAACCTTAACTGTGACATTCAAAACTGTCCTCCTGGGAATCCAACTCAGTGCTTTGATGGAGCGTTCTTCCCTCTTTATCTTCTCTTATATAGTGTTATTTTTGCCACATTTCAATATAGACAGAGATCGTACCCCCTTTTGGCAATCTTCGCCATATAAAAGATTAATTTTTTCCCTTTTTTTGAGGTGAATATAAAATTTTTCCCTTTAAAATTGTTCTAAGTAAGATAAACTTAAATGGATTCTGATACAGGATATTAGAACTAGTTCAATTAAATAGAATCAAATAACGATCAAATGTGAGGGAACTTCTATGTAACAGTATTTTTTATACTTGCTTGGTTATAGTAAAAGTCTGTTTAAAAGGTATAGAAGATTAAGGATAAGACATTTTAAAGACCTAAGTTTTAAGGAAGAAATATAGAACAAGTTGATTTGAAGTTTCCAAACTAAAGTTATCGAAACTTCTGATAGATTTGGTTCTGAAAGAAAATATTTTTAAATTCAAAGAAAGCATTCCCTAGAAAGAAGAGCAAAGCCAGGACAGAGGTAAGAGGAGATATTGCCTACTAGTAACCTCATCATCATGTAAAAAGATTCTGGGTGAGCAATTATGTTTAGGAGGTTGGTCCTCAATACTACACCCATCATCACGTGTTCTTTAGGGTTTTCTTTAATAACCTCAAAACAGAAAACACAGACAAAGAAAGAAAAGAATCATGGACCTCACGCAGAAAACTTGCACTCTCTGAAAGAAGGGGAACAGAGTACCAGGATTAAGGTCTCACACTCAAGGTCAGAACTGAAGGTGTGGAAGTGACTTTTCACTCTGATGAATAAGTGTAATAAATCCCTTGTGATACTCATTAAAAATGCAAAATCCTCCATCTCAACATCAACATACCGAATTCGAACTTCTTCTAAAAGAAGCTAACGACTTAAATGACGCTAATTCTCTAAGTGACTCTTGCGTGTGTTAACATTCAAGAGTCAAGGAAAGCCAATTCAGAGATTTTTAAAAAACCATTTGCCTGATAATAATTAGTTCTTCTTCTAAGACCAAGCCAAGTAGAAAGTGATAATTTGTCTGAGGTGGTATTACTTTTTACCTACGTTACTTCATTTCTTATAAATCTTGCTCTAGATTGTATTTCTGTGCTCATTTATTTCTTAAGGCGTAACTAACAGACTAATTCACTAAGTCTGGTTTTAATGGAAAAGGCATAGTTGACTGGAAGATGTGGGTTCTGCTGCTAGCTTCTGTCTTTTGGATTATCTGGGTATTGGTTTTATCTTGTCGATAAAATGTGGATTTGGATCAGATCAGGAGCTGTAAGGTCATTGAGCAGGATTGGCCTTTTACCCCTTCAGGACTGATGGGAGATGGGGCATCTGGAAAGACCTCATTGCATTTAAGGGGTGATCAATGTTCAGCATTAACCAAAGGCTGCCTTGCAAGATTTCAGACCAAGGGTTGCCCGAGTAACTGACTTTTCAAAGGAAACTGGAGCTCCTGTATGCAGTGTGAAACCTCTTGACTGGTTGAAACTATGGCAAAATATCTAATGTAACGCACAGGCCAAAACTTTAAGGAACAATTAAAACACTTTGATTGGTGAGATTTAGCCTGTTGACTAATTTGTGACCTTAATATCTTTTCCAGTTCGAAACTCTTACCCTTCTCAGCTATGTTCTATGTTACCATATTGGTGACTCCAGACACCTGGAAACAGCCCAAATAGTAACCAGGAGAAGCTGAGTACAGAGCATTCACTTATAGACTTAGATTCATATTGGTTTTCAAAGGGACTGTTTGACTAGTTTCAAAAGCTATTCCGTAAATCAGATGCCTGGTTGTAGAAACTTAAATTGTCCTAATTTAACATGTCGTGGCTAATGACTATATTCATAAAGGTAAATTAGAATTAGATGAAACTAAAAGATCTGAGCAATCAGATTATCTGTGTTTCATTAAGTCTATCCCATAAGTAGTAAGGCCTGTATTTCCATGTTGTGTACACATACAATGGAGACAGATAATTAGGATAAGTAAACATTTCAGCTTTATCTCACTCAACAGAGATAAACCACAAAGTTTTAAGCAATTTTCCTTTATGTCAGGCATCCTCAAACTACGGCCCGCAGGCCACATGCAGCCGGCTTAGGACATTTATCCAGCCCGCTGGGTGTTTTTGCCGCCACTGTCTGTCCTGCTTAGCAGCCGACTTGTCCTGGGCCCACAGTCCGGCCCTCCAACTGTCTAAGGGATAGTGAACTGGCCCCCTGTTTAAAAAGTCTGGGGACCCCTGATTTATGTCTATGCTATAATTCATTCAGGCTTTAAAGATTTGGATTTTTGTTTCCTATCTTAAATGTTAGATAAATCTAATGTGATCTTGCTGAATTAAAAAAAAAACATGTAGGGCATTGTATAATTTATAAAACCTAATTTGGCAAACATATACGCAACATTGGCACCGAATCTCCATACGTATTTAAGTATGAAAGATTCAATTCAGGAAGGTTCCTCTGATTCTAATTATAAGTGTTTTCTCAAGTTATTAGATTTTGGCTCTTTGTGTTGAACTATCCTTTGCTAGGTTGATGTTCTGGAAAAATTACTAAGTTCCATTTGGCATTTTAGACAATACTGACTCATTTGATATTTCCAGATTATTAAAAGCTGAAGTATTTGTAGAAGAGTGTAAGACTCCTCCCCCTCACCCCCTTTTTGGGAAGGGATCTACAGGGGTCTCTAAAGGTGTATTAAAAACAATACACATGGATTGAAATGAGTGTCCTTATTCTGCTACTAATCTCAGGACTGTGGGCAGTAAGACCCAGTGTTTGTTCATTTTCCATGTGCCAGATTATTTTAAAAATTGCAGATTAATGTAAGGGTGCAAACAACTAGGTTATGATGGTTGCATTTGTTAGGTAGAGTCCCTCTTGTAGTTGTGCCCCACACCCAACAGGTGTGCCATATACCCTAACACTGTGCCCATTAAGTGGAAGCCCACCAATCCTCCCCATTACCCCCTCCCCCAACTTGAGCTGAACTGAAATTTTCTCTAATGTGGGTGTGTATTAGATCATCTACTGGCTTCCTTAATATTAGTGTTGAGTACATTGGATACTTGCTTTTCCATTCTTGGGATACTTTACTAAGAAGAACGTGTTTCAATCCCATCCAGGTTAACATAAAATGTGCCAGATGTTTTTTGCATATCACCTCTAGTTTCACAACTGCTCTGCAAAGTAGCAATTTTAATCCATATGTTATAGTTGAGGAAACTGAGGCTCAGAGATAGTGAGGAGCTTGTCTGAGAGACTGAGCTGCGATCTGAACCTAATGCCACATATTTCCAAAGTTCATATTCTATTACCTGATGCCTCCCAGGACAGCAGCAGAGAGAATTCTCTGGGCCCCAGTTTTCCTACCTGAAAAACACGGGAGCTGGACACGATGATCCCTCTGCTCTGTTTGACTTTTAACATCTTATGCTGCTATTTTAGGGCTTTCTGCTACAGAGACTGTGACTCACTCTCAGGCGAAACCCCCTTTGGATGTTTTCAGATACCTCTGATGCTGGCTGAGATTTTCAAACAGGATGTTGACAGATATACTTAATATTAATCTTGCCTCCCGTGGCATTGGATTCCTGCCAAACCTGTGTCACTCAAAACAATGGAGAGCATTCTTTTCTCTGTTCTTTCATTTTCACATAAACCGACTCTATGATGTTTTTTTTCTTAACCCTGAACTATGGGTTTATATTTAACCAGACTCTTGCCTTTTTTAAAAAGTAAAATATTTGCACATTCCACACACTATTGTACAGATTTCTGAGTACTTTACTTAAATCCATAATTATCCAGGTTTTCTTTAGAACATCATATAAAACAGTGTCACATTTTCATAAAACTGGACATTGAGAAATAGTATGAAAGAACTACACTGCCAGGTAGCCAAGTGAACTATTAGAGCTAGTAAAGATAAAATTAAAAATCTCTGCACATCACCTATATATCCAAAATCTACAGACGTGCTTACAAGTATGTACTTCTTATTACAATGCAAATACATTTTGAGTTCACGTAGATTATTTTGAAACATTTGGTGTTTGCAAGTTGCATCTCAACTGATGCTAGCATCTTAGATATTAGCCCAGTTTCCATACACCATTAGAAATAGCTACATCTGTATTTTTCTGTTTTGCTAGTTCTATCCAGAAATTAATCTTTCTGATGTAATCAGAATTACATGGTAACAATAACAACAACACAAAAAACCCCAGCAGTCCCTTAATTATTTTAGGATTGTCTACTTCTTCTTTTGAAATAATATGTTTTTATGATGTTTAATCTCTAATTTGGGGGCTTTATTCACTGCTCCAAAAATGTAATGACATCAAATAATTGTACGGCTTAATTAGGACACAAAGCACTTAAATTAAAAATCATCAAATAAGAATTATTGCAGCCAATATTCTTTATAGCCTCTTGGCTGGTTTTATGCTTAGTAACTGGCACAACTCGATTCCCATTCCTGATGGGAATCAAGCCCTCACATTTGCTGCCAGTCTTCTTTATGCCAGACAACAGTACAGGTCCTGTGGCAGGAAGGAAATATGCTAAAGACGGCAGATGCATGTGTAAGTGCCTAAGGAAATCTGAAGAGCTGGCATTTCACCTGGGACTTGAAGGTCAGGTATAATTTAGACAGGGACGTAGAGAATTAGGGGAGGATATTCCAGGCAAAAGGAATAAAACAAAGTTCTCAGCCAATACTTGTATCATTTCGTTCATTTTGTTTTCAACCCTTTCTCATATAAACCTTTCAACCTGCTTAACTAACAACCATCATTTAAGAGTCCTCTGGGGGCCATACCTTTAGGAATCGCCCTCCATCTAGTATGCTGTGACTTTTAATTCAGTTTGACATGGATTAAGGAATAACCTTCTCCGGTCTTCCTCATTTCACTAAGTCAATTGCCTATCACTCATTTTCAGGAGTTAGAAACCTAAGAATCACACTGGATACCTTCATCTCCTTCATCATCTAATCTATGACTAAGTTTAAACAAGGCTACATATAAAATAAATATTAAATATATCTTAGATAAATAAAATACGAGCTGGAATGGAACATTATTTGCCAATAAAAAAGCATCCACAACATGAATGGATCTTGAAAATGTTACGACTACTGCAATGAGCCAGATAAACAAAGGCAAAGATTGTATGACTCCACTTATATATAAAGTATATATAACAGACAACTTCATCAAACCAGAGAGTAGAATCGAGATAACCAGGGGCTGGAAGGAAGAGGGAGTTATTGTTTAATGGGTACAGTATTTTTGTTGGGGATGATAAAGTTTTGGCTATCCATAGTGGTGATGGTTACACAACTTGCTAAGGTATTTAATACCACCAGTTTATACATATACAGATAGTTAAAATAATAAATCTAATGTTAGATATTTTTTCCACAGTAAAAATCAAAACCATTTTTTAAAAGATTCAATCTATTCTTGTCAATCCTACTTCTCAAGTTGAAGCCACACCACTCTTCTGGGAACTACTGAAATGCTTACATTGATCTAGTCTTTGTCTGTCCTTACCCCCTCATCCCCTGTTATGTTCCTCCCCATTTATTTTACTACAGAGATATTAGATTTATGACTACTACTAAAATACTGTTTCCCCGAAATAATTTTCCCCTTGCTATTTCCTTGCAGAAATATGGTTTTCCCCTCTTCATGTGTCTGATTCATTCTCTTATTTTGTGTTTTGGTTGAAATGTCAAATTCTTAAAAAGATTTTGTTGACCTACCTCATTAAGATGTTCTCCACCATCTTATTATTTTACATCATTGAACTCCATTTATTTCCTTCACTGCACTTATCCTAATTTGCACGTTTTCTTTTTACCAATGTATTTAACTTGAGAGACAAAGTCGGTGGTTATGTCATAGCCTGGGATAGGAGATGATAGAGGAAGACCATGTTTGGAGCAAGGTTGTAACAAAAGTTCAGGAAAAAAGGGAAAATAAAAAGTTTACCTACAAATACATGAGTCTAGAGTTCAAGAGAGAGGGAGCGAGAAATTGACTAGAGATACAAACTTAGGGAAAATTAGATTATAGGGGATATTTAGGGACAAGAATCAGACAATCCAGGAGAAAACTGAAGATATGGAAGAAGAAAAGACCTAGGACTACATCCTGAAGATCTGTAGGGGTTCTGTAGAGTAAGATTCAGCAAGTTAGAGAAGGAGTAACAGATCAAGAAGTTGATAAGTCAGGAATATGTGGTTTGATGTAGGTCAAGAGTGGAGGTAAGTCAAGAGGAAAGGAGTGGTCATCTGTGTTGTATAAGGACATGACTTCAAGTAAGATGAGCACAGAAAAGTTTCCATGAAGTCTGACAGCAAGAGGGTTGTTTGGGACCTGAATTACAGCCCTTGTGGTTGAATACCATTATCTAAATGTGCTGGGAATAACCAGAATATGGTGGAGTAAAAAGTAGATGGGAGAGAAGTGATGATAATGTGATAATGCAGATAATCTTTTCAAAATGTTTGCCTTATTCTAAGGTAAGAGTGGACCAAGTGGTCTGAGCTATGAGATATCAAAGGAAGTTTTTGCAGAGACACCAGGTGTTCCTATGCTAAACAGGAATGAACTAATAAAGAAGAGTGTATGACACAAGCATGAAACAAGGTAAATAAGTGACATGGCTGGGAAGGTGAAATGATGGTCTGGAGCACCAGGGACAAGAGAGACTGTAAAGGGTAGGAGGGATCCTTTCTTCACTATAACAAAAAGAATTAGGAGAACACAGGTGAAGATAAGAACCAGGCATTTAGATATGGCCGTGGAAAAATAAGAAGCCCCCTTTGAGCTGGTGTGCTCTCAGTGAGCCATAGGTGAGATCATATTCCTGGGTGCATGTGTAGAGGAGGGGAAAGGAAGTCTGAAGTGAGTTAGGAGGGAACAGAAAATTGTCCTGAACAGTGACTAGGAGCCTACTATGGAAGAGACATGGATGGTTGGCCGGGCTGAAGCCCGTAATCATGTAAACACAGTGACATTAATCAGGCAAGGCTGGAGACCCAAGATAGAGTGTTTCCAATGGCTGTTTTGTCAGGCAAATGATGCAGAGTGGGAATATGAGTATGTAAAAAAAAGTTTTAAGAAATAAAGCTAGAAAGATAAGTTGAGGACAGTTCATAGAGAGCCCTGAATATCAGGGTAAACTATATGAATTTCCTTCCTTCCTTCCTTCCTTCCTTCCTTCCTTCCTTCCTTCCTTCCTTCTTTCCTTCCTTCCTTCCTTCCTTCTTTCCTCCCTTCCTCCTTCCCTCTTTCCTTCCCTCTTCCTTCCTTCCTTCCTTCCCCCCCCCTTTATTTTCTTTCTTTTTTTTTCTTTGAGAGAGTCTCATTTTGTTGGCCAGGCTAGACTGCCATGGCCTCAGCCTTGCTCAACCTCATACTCCTGGGTCCAAGTGATTCTCCTGCCTCAGCCTCCCAGGTAGCTGGGACTACAGGTGCCCACCACAACACCTGGTTAATTTTTCTATTTTTAATAGAGAGAGGGTGTCTCTTTTGGTTAGGCTGGTCTCAAACTCCTGAGTTCAAGGGATCGACCTGCTTTGGCCTCCCAGATAACAAGCAGGAGCCACCATGCTGGGCCATATGAACTTTCTTTCACAGGAAATGGAAGCCATTGAAAAATTTCTATGAAAGTGACATTAACAAAACCATTTTCCTGTATCATGAATCTGCTTTTAATGTACAGGAATGGATTGGTTAACAAAAAAGAAAAAAAAAAAACATTATGATTTGTGACCAACCAGGGATTAGATAATAAAGGAGTAGATTAAGGTAAGCAACAGTGGACTTGAGCCAGAGGAGTGCAGATACAATTCCTAAGAAATCCTGGAGTCTGTGAAAATCAGACCAAGTTAATGGAGACCTCAGGCCACATAAGAGAGAAGGCTAAGGGCTAGACCAGAATTGGGGAGGAAATATACAGACCAGCTGGAAATATACATCAACAGACATATCAATTAATTAGCGAATGCAGTGAAAACCAGGAAAGTCACCTTGAATATTAGATCCCCCCCCAAAAAAATTATAAAAACTATTCACTAGTGATGTTGCCAGAGGAGGTCAAGATGTGTTCAGGAAGTGAGATCTTACAGAATGGATAGTATCATAGGGGCTAATGCATAGGCATGGCCAATTCAAGGGCCAGATGCTAGGCCAGGGTGCTGAGTAGGACAGGGAGGCTGGCCAGTTTAAAGAATAGAATAGAAAGGACTTTGGAATGAATTTTCAGTTTTATAGGCTTGGCTAATTTGGTGCAAAGCTCTGATTTGAATACTAAGCTCTAGATTTTTTTTTTTGTAATTTTTAAATTAAATGATAGCTGTATACATCAATACAAACATGGGGTACAGTGTAGTGTTTTCACATAGATTCTGAAATACTTTCATCAAGCTGGTTCACATAAATTTCATGTCATTTGCACAGTCATTGTCAAAACATTTACATTCTAGTTCTAGAAATGTTCACTTGTACCCTTGTTAGACAGAAATATAGGTGATCTTTCTGGTTACCCTCCCACCACCCAGCCACCCTTCTCCCCTCCCCTTCCCTACCCCTCCCCATATTCTTGTGCTAGAATTAACTTGTTTCTTTCATTTGAGAAGTATATATTAGTTTCATAGAAGGGCTGTGTACATTGGATACTTTTTCTTCCATTCCTGTGACACTTTGCTAAGAAGAACATTTTCCAGTTCTATCCATGTAAACATGAAGGAGGTAAAGTCTTCGTTTTTCTTTAGGGCTGCATAGTATTCCATGGTGTACATATACCACAGTTTATTGATCCATTCATGGATTGATGGGCACTTGGGCTTTTATATAAATTGTATGTTATATATTGCATACTATATTGTATATTTATTATATGTTATATTATGTATCGTGATTGGGCTAACTTCAACAATGTTGTGTGTTAGAAATAGGGAGTCCTAAAAAAAAAAAAAAGGAAATAGGGAGTCCTGAGAAGAGAGATTGGTAATTGGAATGGCTAGTTAGTGGAGCAATAAGAAGACACGCAACATTTATTGATTAAGCTCACCATATTTTGTGCAACTCAAAACAATTACAAAGAAATTGAAGATCATTGATCACAGATGGCCATAACAGAAATAATAATAATGAAAAAAATTGAAGTATTTCAAAGATTACTAAAACATGACACAGAACCACAAAGCGAGCACATTCTGTTGGAAAATGGTGCTGATAAAAATGGTGAACACAATGTTACCACAGATCTTCAGTTTGGAAAAACTATAGTATGTGCAAAACACAATAAAGTGAAAGACAATAAAACTAAGTATGCCTGTACTCTAGAGCTCTAGTAATCAAAATCATTTGTGCTGGTGGATACCATCCAGACAGACCAATAAGATGGAATGCAGAATTCAAAAACAGTCCTAAACAAATATAGTCAACAATAAATGGGGAATTTCATGAGGAAATGGAAGTCTCTTCAGCAAATGGCATTGGAAAACTTAGGTATTTATGTGAAAAAAAAATTAACTCTTACTTTACACCATACGGAAAAAAAATGACTGTAATTGGATGCCAGACCTAAATATAAAGCTACCACTGTAAAAGAGCCAGAAGAAAACATATGATAAAAACCATTGCAACTTTGAGATAGGGAAAATTATTTTAGCTAGACCCTCCAAAGGACAAAACATCTAATTATTGCTAAATTGAATTGTATAAAAATTTTTTAGGGTTTATTCCTTTGAAAGAGTCATTTGAGAAAATGACAACACAAAATATAAATAGGGAGAAATCTGTTACCAATGACATATCACACAAAGGAAGTTGCAATCAGAATAGGCAAATAATTCTTAAACTTCAGTAATAATAAGAAAACAACCCAATAAAAAGTGGATACAATATTTGAACAGGAATTTCACAAAATTTCATGTATAAATGGCCAAAATGTATACACGAAAAGATGTCCAATGTCATCAAGGAATGTAAACTGAATCCACACTGAGATACTACTACACACCTATTAGAAATGCTAAAAAATAAAATAATTTCAAAACAAAAACAAGTACATGAAGCTACTAAGATTTGTCAGGAATATTGAGCAACTCTAAAGCTTTACTGTTGGAAATAAAATGATGCAACCTTATATTTCAAAAGTTTCTCAGAAATGTAAATGTGTACTTAAAATATGACCCAACCAATTAACTCATAGGTAATTTTAGTCAATACATCCAGAAACATATGTCTATACAAAGACTCATACATGAAAGCTCACAACAACTTTACCTAGAATTACCAAAACCAGAGAGGGGTGTCTATCAACTGACATGTGGATAAACATAATATGGTATAACCACATAGTGACAACTGCTCAGCAATAAGCAAGGATGGCCTACTTGTATATACAACAATATTTAATAATTTTAAATGCATCATGTGAGTGAAAGAAGCAAACACAGAAGTACACATATGACATGGTATAATTTATATAAAATATAAAGTTCTAAGTATTAAAACTAATTATAATGATAGAGAGCACACCAGTAGTTGGCTGGACTCAAAGATAGAAGGCACAATGAATTGCAAAGAGGCCTGAGAAAACTTTTCAGTGTGAAGTAAATGTTTTATGACTTGATGGTGGTGGTTGTTTTCACAAGCATATACATCTTTTAAGAAGTGTCTGGTTGTATATTTAATATATGTGCAGTTTGTTGTGCATGGATTTTACCTCAATAACTTATTAATAAGAAATCAATATGTGCCCACAACTAAGTGGGCACATATTAGGAATGAAAAAAACATTCATACAATTCAAAAGGATAGTATATTCAAGGAGAAATTATTTCCATGTGCTGGAAAGCCATTTACCAAAATGTAATGTTCAATCTCAGTTTTAAGAATTCATAATATAAAGGAATAGATGTATACTTAATATTGCTATGTAAATATAATCCCCCCCACACACAGACACACAACACACACACACAGTGGTACACCCCTACATGCAAAGACACATAAGAGAGGTAGTGAGGGACAAAATATGACAGAGAAGAAAGAAATATTCACAGGGAGAGCTCCTAATGTCAGCATCGTATCTAAAACTAAAGCAGACACATTCCTGTTAAGTCAGATATGAGACAAAGATACTTTTATCACCAACAGAATTTAACACTTTCCTAGAATTATTACCCAAGAGAATAAAATAAGAAATATAAATATTCGAAGGAGAATATAAAATTATTTTTATTTGAGGTCGATACATTACATTTGCAAAATTCTAGAGAATTTACTAAAAAAATCATAAGGAATAACAGAATGCTGCAGGTTAGCTGGCTACATTATTCAAACACAAACTTAATACTATGTGGCATTTCTTTACATAAGTCCCAGTGGGTTAGAAAGTAGATTGGAAGGAACAATATTATATTGAACACTCTTTAAAATATATGAAAAAAAATAAAGTATAGAAAACCATAAGATACTAATCTTTTTCTTTGAAAACTCATAAATTTTATTTTGTATGTATAATTTATCTCTGGAAGAATACATAAGGAACTGTTTAATAGGGGTAACATGACAGAACTTGTAGGGTCTTCCTATGTAAGAAATGCATATCTTATTATAAAAGGTAGGTTCTGGTTCTCTGCCACGTTGGCATCACCCAGGGCTTGTTAAAAATGAGACTCTCAGGCCTTGCCCTTGTCAGAGTGAATTAGAGTCTATACCCTAATAAAATTACTTGGTTTTTAGCATGAACATTAAAACTCATAAGGCTCTGCTTTAAGTAATCACTTTATGTTTCTTTAGTTGAGAGTTAAGAAGGAATTTTTCAGAGAACCATAAAGAAAGAAAACAATCCTTTTATGAACTAACACAAACCAAAGAAAAGTCAGTCATCATCAGAGAATGTTAAGAAAAAATAAAAGAGAATGAGAAACATCAGGCTCTTACTTTGATTAGGTATTTCACCCTCTTATCATGTTTTCCATCTTTCACACTGATGCTTTGAAAAGGAACAGGCCATTTTAAAATAACTACTTTATTTCTTTATTTAGAGAATTCTTTCTCAGAATTAATCTTTTATTAATTTAACCAACATAAAATAAAATGCAGCATATTCTATTTTCTATCTTTTGAAATATCCAGAATTATGAATTTCAATGATCTATTTGCATAATAAAGGGTAAATTATCATTTTTAGCTATATCAGCAATCTTATAACTTGTGAGAGGTAGATAAGCTGAGTTCCCCACAGGCCTTTCAACTCTGGGTGAGGCATGCAGGCAGGCCATCCCTGTACTCCTAATAAGTAGAAAAATGAGTAGTTTTTTATGGTGTAGTTTGGTGTAAAGTCTCTTGATTTTTCCAGGGCCTTCTCCCTTGTTGACCACTGTACCAGGTTCGAGTCTATGAGCGTCCTAACAATAACTATTCAGAGATGGGAAACAACTATCATGCTAATCAAAAGACGTAGAGTTACTTTTTATTATATGAGTAAAGATATCATGTATTTCTCCAGTTATAACTATATTTTCATTTCCTCTAGAAACAATTTTAGAACCAAACAGACATACTTTTGAAATTTGACGTTTTCAGAGATAGCCATTATGAGAAATACACAGAAAAACCACATAGTGCCAAATCTTTTTAGGATATAAAGACAGGTTCAGAAAATCACAGCCTAGTTAAGGATAAACTACAGAAAAGCTATAAAATGCCATAAAGTAGCTGATATAGGGTATCTCGGATGAGGACTTGAACTTTTTAAAAGCCGTAATGTGTCTGGCTGGCACAATTCCAGTTTGATAAAAGTAAGAGCTTAGTGGAGAGAACTATAAGGTATGAAAGAGAATTAATATAAATCATAAAGGATGGTTCAGTTGTTTAAAAAATAAATCTTGACTCTTTGTAAACGCTAATGTAAATCCCAGCAGGAACAACACACTGTGCTTTCTACTGAAGACAGGCAGTGAAATGAGTAGACTCTGTTTGAATACAACGTAAGAACTGAGAAGAAGACCCTTTCACTGAATGATAGATACTCAAATATATTGTTTATTGCATAAGGAATGAACTTACATGTTCTGAAGGAAATTATAGGAAAATGCAGGAGACACAGAATAGGTAAAATAATTTTGAAAAAGAAAAATAGAGAACGCACGCTTCCCAATTTTAAAATTTAACTGCAAAGTTAGACTGATCAAGACAGCATGACACTAGCAAAAGGGTGGACATGTTGATCAGTGGAATAGAACAGAGTCCTGAAAAAATGCTTTACATTTATGGTCAATTGATTTTTGAAAAGAGCGCCAAAGTAATTCAAGGGGAAAATAATAGTCTTTTTACTAAACAGTGCGGGGACAACGGAATTTTCATATGCAGAAGAATGAAGTTGGATTCCTTCCTCATATCAGACACAAAAAATTAGCTCAAAATGGATTATAGACTAAAATTTAAAAGCTAAAATTAAGAAGCTCTTACAATAAATTATAGGAGTAAATCTTTATGACCTTCTGTTAGGCAAACCCTCCCTAGATAGGACGTCAAAAACATAAGTAACAAAGAAAAATAGATAAATTGGGTTTTATCAAAATTAAAACCTTGTGTGCTTCAAAAATTATCATTAAGAAAAAAGAAGACAATGAACAGAATTTGGAGAAAATATTGACAAATCATGTTATCTGATATGTTCCTAAAAGTGTATCAAGAATAAAGAATGTTTAGAGCTGGATAGTAAAAAAAATCGTCCAATTAAGAAATGAGTGAAGGATCTGAGTAGACATTTCTGCAAAGTTGTACAAATGGCTGATAAGCACATGACATGATGTTCAACATTATTAGTCATTAGGGAAATCACAGTGAGATACTGACCATTACATACCCACTACATCAAAATCACAATGAGATACTGGCCATTACATACCCACCACATATGTTATAAAAAAAGATCACTAATGATAAGTGTTGACAAAAATGTAGATAAACTGGAACTGTGTATATTGCTAGTGGAAAGGCAAAAGATTGTAGCCATATTGAAAAACAATCTGCCAATATTTTAAAAGGTTAAACATAAAGTTATTACATAATCATCAATTCCACAGATAGGTAATACACATAAGATAAATGAAAACATATCACACAAAACTTTTATAGGAGTGTTTTGGAGTGTTTTAATAATAGCCAAAATACTGAAATAACTCAAATGTCTATCACTGATGGGACTACTAATAGATAATTAAAATAAATCAAGTACTGATAGTTGAAATATATTGATGAACCTTGGAAATATTTATGGTAAATGAAAGAAGCCAGTCATAAAAGACTATGTACTGTATGGTCCCATTTACATGAAGTGGCCACAGTAGGCAACCTAGAGGAGATAATAGATCAGTGATTGCCTAGGACTAAAGGCATTGTGGGCAATTGAGACCTATTCCTAATCTAATGGGTTTCAGAGTTTCTTTTGGGAGTGATGAAAATTGATTGTGGTGATGTCTGTACACTCTGTGAATATAATAAAAAGCATAATATTATATAATTTAAATGTATAAATTATATGGTAAGTGAATTATATCACAATAAAGCTAACAAACTTTTTTAGAGTTTATGTTAAATATTTATGCTTATTTTATGTGAAATTTAAAGAAAAAAGAATCATTTGGAAACAAGGGGTAAAATAGTCTGATTCCTTAATCTTAGAGCTGCCAAGAATTTTTAAACGTATGCTCCAAAAGTAAAACAAACACATGCATTTACTATGGTAATTCCTTTACCCCATACAGTTTAATTGTATACATTTACATGCTATTTACAATGCAACAGAGTTGAACCAGTATGTTGAAATACTTTAAAGTTTTAGAGCATTGCTATTGTATAAAACTTACACAATATATAGTCTCAAGTAATGACTTCAGAAAATAATCTTTGAAAAGTGTTTCTGTGATGAAAACTTTTTATGAAATATATATTTCTCTTCCTTTGAGTTTATAATGCTTCCATAACTAAAATATATTTGATTGCTCTAGAAGACTATTGCATTTCTGAGGCTAGAGGCAGGTGATAGTAAGAAATGTAACATTGGGGTGGTGCCTGTGGCTCAAGGAGTAGGGTGCCAGCCCCATATACCAGAGGTGGCTGGTTCAAACCCAAACCCGCCCCCCCTCAAAAAAAAAAAAGAAATGTGACATTACTGTTTTTAACTGAGGATCAAGTGAAAATACATTAGTAATCTTCCTGAAAGTATGTTAATTAGTCACTCAAGTTGTAGTGCCAGAAGAAGGATTTGGCTTCTAACTAAAAATAAATTTATATTTGAAAGAAAATTTCAGTTGAAATTGCAATGAGAAATAAAACACAGAAATATGTTCACTGTGAGGTCAGATACTTGACAGTTATCTAAGTAGTTACTGCCAGATTTGGGGTTTGATTCCTGGGTCTTGGTTGCTGTTGTACACAGCAGTGAGATTGTTATTGACAAGATCCTCTACTCTCAGAAGATCTGTTACCAGTCAGAGAGAGGGATAATGTTTCAGGAAGTACACTGGAGATTTTAATTCTTTACTAAAAATTTGAGGTGCAGGTATATTCCACAACAGCATTTAAAGAAGCATAGTTAAGCACCATTGACCAGGCATGGTGCAAAATGCTGGCAAAATAACAAGAAAGAGGATATGGTCTTGAATTCTAGGAGCTCTTAAGCTACTTCAAAGAGAGGTCAGGTTTGTAACAGGACCATGCTAGAGGGGTTTTGTAGGCTCCTTTTAGAATTTACTCTGAAGAAAATGGAGAGCCATTGCAGGGAGTTAAGCAGCTAAGTTATGCTATCTGACTATCCCATGCAAAGGACAGCTCTGGCTGCTCAGTTAAAGATACATCAAAGGGCAGTAGGGGTAGAACAGGGCATGTTGGAGGCTGACTGGTGTGTAAGTGAGAAGTAGTGTGGTTCTGTGGTGATAGTTCTGGAGGTGATGACAGAAGTGAGCAGATTGTAGATATATGGATTTATATATCCAGGACCCATGATATCTTCAGAGACTGATTTATAATTCTAGATACCATGAGTGATGGAAATAACAGGAACGGCTACTGCTTGCCAGTGAAGAAAGCCCAGGAGTCACTGAAGCATTTCAATTTCTTTTCTCCTCCTCCTTCTTCTTTTTGAGACAGTCTCACTTTATTGCCTGGGCCAGAGTGCAATAGCATCATCTTAATCCACAGCAACTTCAAACTCTTTGGCTCAAGAGATCCTCTTGCCTTTCAGCCTTCTGACTATCTGGGACAACCCGAGTAGCAAGTGCCTCAATGCCCATCTAACTTTTTCTATTTTTAGTAGAGATGGGGTGTAACTCTTGCTCAGGCTGGTCTTGAACTTATGAGCTCAAGCGACCCTCTCACCTCACTAGTGTGAGCCACCATGCCTGGCTGCAGCACCTCAGTTTCGGAATATGGTGGCAAGAAGTGAACCAAAAGGCAATAAGCACAGGACCTGGGTGAAAATGTGCTGGGAGTTAAAGAACAGCTTACCTTACACTGAAAAGGTCTGAGAGAGGAAGATAGGGCAGTGAAGCAGCTATGGCCAAGAAGCTGCACAGAATTTTTTTTTTTTT
>CAUYTI010112641.1:0-14825 GCA_963575145.1 Galago senegalensis
ACATGAAGGCTGTGATGACCAGTTTGATGGAAGTATTTCAGAATGCATGTGAAAACCCCATACTGTACCCCAGAAGTGCATTAATGTACATAGTTAACATTCAATTAAAAAATTTAAAAAAAAAAAAAAAAAAAAAAAAAAAGGATAGGAAACCACAGGAGGAAATCTGGGAGTACAGAGGGCAGCTCCATCCTGGATGGCGGTCCTGCTGTCTGCAGCTCTTAAGAAGGTCATTTGTAGAGCTGTACTGGAAAGCACAGCAAACATCATTTCCTCCATTTGCTCAGGCACATACCATTTCTGCAAGTGTAGGAGATTAACAACTTATTCCTTTCTTCCAATTTCCAAACTTCCTTGATGAGCTTCTAATTTTCAGCATCTATATGTCTGGCAAATGTCATTCCTAAGTTTCCATCCTCCCTACACAGCAAGATATTAGAGTGGCAATGGTAGCTTTTAATACAAAAAGAAAGCATTCCATACAATCAGTCTGCTTCTCTGGATCCTGTTTTAAGAAACATACTTCTATCTACATTAAAGCACAGAAAAAAATAATTTAAAAACCATTATATATTTCACTTAACATAGTGCAAGTGAAACGAGCAGATCGTCACCCTTTTCCTCAAAAGGAAAGATACAAACTCCTGTCAAACATTGCAGTCAAGTCTGGGTGCCCAAGAGAATCTTCTGATTTACAAACACACACCCTTTGCTTCATAGAATTCTCATTTGTTCATGATAATCAGAACCCATCACCACAGAAAACTGGTATATTAAGAAAACCTTTAAATTAAAGGAGCTCCAAACAGTCAGATTGCATCCAAAGACCAGAGTGGTCAGTAGGCAGTATATATTTCTAGTTCAGTGGAACCATTCTCTCATTATGGTACGCGTATCTTGTAGGAAACAAGACCTCTAAATCGGAGAGAGTGGATTTGGGCAAAGAAGAAGTGTAAGTAATTAAAGATAGTAGTGAGGGCATTTTCCTTGCATCTCTTGATTCTTTTACTGTGATCCAGCTTCCATAAGAGCACTAAAATGTACATGCAGGTTCCAACTCCAAGGTAAGCTCCTAGGATGAGTACCCTATTCAGTGATCTTTCAACTACTGTGCAATGAGAGGATCTTAGATGTGCCATGAAAATTTTTAAAGATCATTAAATAATTTGAAAAGAAGTTCAAGGTGTCACCTGTGGCTCAAAGGAGTAGGGCACAGCCCCATATACCAGAGGTGGTGGATTCAAACCCAGCCCTGGCCCAAAACTGCAAAAACAAAAGAAGTTCAAAGCATACTAAGTATATTCTTTTTTATTTACTCTTTTTTTTTCTGATCAACATAGTTTAAGTGTGCTGTGGGAGTTTATCCATAGGTTCAGGGGTGACATGAGATTTTTAAAAAATGCTAAAAAAATACACTATCTGTGTAAGGGTGATTAGCTGGGTGGTAGCATAACCAAGATTTTAAGATTCTGCTATACCACTTCCTAGAGGATACGTATTTAGTCATTCCATTAACTGCTCTGGGTGGTGCTCATTGCCTCTTTTGCTGTAGAATGATTAACCTGCCAAAAACCTCGTTGTTTGAGATAGCAAGGCAGTGAATGAGATAGTCACTAAGTCAACATTAGACGATGTGGGCAAAAACGCCACCACAAGCAAGGAAGGTAAATCCAGATTAAGACTAATGTGCTTTTCTAATAAGGAAAATACTACTTCTCGCTCAATTTGGGAAGAGGCTCACTGTAATCAACTTGTCATCAGGTAGCTAGGTTTTTCTCTCATGAAAAGGTAGCATTGATCATATGGTTCAGCACTGATCTGTGTCATTGACAGAGGGGCACTCAGAAAGGGTGGGAGATGTCATGACTGGTCATCGGTTCATAAACAAGTATAGTGTGGCTGAGAAAAGAAGCTGACATTCCTACATATAACCAGATATAGCATAGGTAGTGTATAAACAATAAAAGTTTATTTGTCTTACAGTTCTGGAGGCTGGGGAGTCCAAGAGTGAGACACAGCATCTGGTGAGGGCCTCCTGTTGCATCAGTATGTGGTGGGAGACAGAGGGACAAGACAGTATGTGTACGTGAGAGGGAGGGGGGGAAGAGGGTTCAATCCATCCTTTTGTCAGAAACCCACTCCTATGATAAATAACTCACTCCCATGATAAAGGCATCAACCCATCCATGCAGAGAGGCGCCATCATGACTTACGTCTTGAAGATCCCACCTCTCAACACTGTTGCATTGGAGGTTAATTTTCCAAGACACAAACCTTGAGGGTTATATTAAAACCATGGCAGAACCCTTCAAAACATCTCCCTCGGTGTTTACATCTTTGAAATGCACAGCACAATGACAAAACCAGGAGACTGAAGTTGGTGGACACCACCAAGCTTATTCAGATTTCACCATGTATGTATTCACTCAGATATGTTTGTGCTATATGTGTGTGTGTGTGATACATGCATTTTGCTACGTTTAGCTTTACATAACCACCACCACAATAAAATACAGAACTGTTTCATCATGTCCAGACTTTCTTATGCTAACCATAGTCATGAACACGCCCTACTCTCATCTCTCACCCCTGAAAACAGTTAACGTATTTTTTATTTCCCTTGTTTTGCTATTTAGAGAATGTTATGTCAGTGGAGTAATGTATCATGTAATATGTTAACATTAGCTTTTTTCCCACACACAGAATCATTTTGTTGACTCACCTCCAAATGTGTTCATTGTTTGTTTATTTTTAGTGCTTGGTGGTATTGAATGGCATGAATGCCCCAGAATTGGTTTCATTTACCCATCGATAGGTAAGTTATTTCCAAATTTTGGATATTACACATAAAACTGCATTGCCTTTTTAAATATAAATTTCTTGTGCCTATAATTTTTATTTTTCTGAGATAAAGAAAAGACCAAGACTAAGACTAAAATTGTTGGATCTGATGGATGGTAAATTTTTAGTTTCACAAGAGATTGCTAAATAGTTGGAGTAGTTGTTCTATCTTCCAATCTTACCAGGTTTTAATGTGGGTTGACCTAGTGGCAGATTATGGGTAACATCTTTTCCTATGATTATTTGCCATTTGTACATCTGCTTTGGTGAAGAAAACAGCTTTTCCCTGTATTTTACCCATATTCCAATTTCTTTAATTTGTATTAAACAAATTTGTTTCGTATTGGGTTCTTTAAATCTCAATTTTGACATTTTATCATTTCTCTTCTGTTGGTTTCTTCAGATTCTCGTTGCTTTATTTCTTATTTTAAAGCTATTGTTTTAAAGCACTTTTATGTTCATAGCAAAACTAAGGGGAAGTTACAGAGATTTTTCATATACGCCCTGCCCCAACATATGCATGATGACCCCATATCAACAATTCCTATTTAAGTGGTACATTTGTCACAGTTGGGAAACTTGCACTGACACTTGATAATCAACCCAAAATTAAAGTTCACACTTGGTTCCTTCTTGGGGGCAACATTTCTCCAAACCGAACCCACCAACAGTGAGTTTGGACAAATGTATAATGCATCCATCTACCACTATAGTATTATGTGTAGTTTTTTTATTGAACTAAAAGTCCTCTGTGCTACACACACTCACCCCTTCTTCCCTCCCACCTCCCCCAGCACCCTCTGCTCTTTTTATTATCTCCTTTGCTTTGACTTTTCCAGAATGCCATATAGTTGGAATAATATAGTACGTAGCCTTTTCATTCTGGCTTCTGTGATTTAGTGTTCATTAAGTTTTCTCTGTTACTTCAGGCTGAATAACTCATTTCTGTTTGGTGCTCAAAGATATTTCAGGTCTGGATTCACCATAGTTCATTTACCCATTCAGTTCTTAAAGGACATCTTGGATGTTTCAAAGTTTTGGGCGATTATCAAGAAGGCTGCCATAAATGTCTGTATTCAGGTTTTTGAGCAAGATATACATTTGCAACTCCTTTGGCTAAATGAGGAAGAGCCTGATTGCTGGATCATATGGTAAGGGTAGGTTTAGCTTTGTGAGAATCTCCAAACTCTTCAAAAGTGACTGTAGCATTTTTTCTTCCCATCAGCAATGCACAAATATTCCGGTCGCTACACATCCTTGCCAGCATTTGTTGCATAAAAGGCCTGGTTTTCTCCATGTTAATGTATATGTAGTGGTATCCCATTGTCATTTTAATTTGCTTTTCTCTGGTGACATCTGACATGAAGCATCTGTTTGTTCCCAGGCTTATTTGCCATTCGTATATTTTCACTGGTGAAGTATCTCACAAGGTCTTTGATGCATTTTTTAATCAGATGATGTTTTCTTATTTTTTAAGAGTTTTCTTTTTTCCTTTCTTTTAGATTGCATAGACATTTTTACTATGCTGCTTGATTTATTATAGTGTTTTCAAGTATATTGCTTATGTCTCAGTCCTGCAATGGATGTGTGTGTAACAGCACATACTACATTTTACATGTTTTAAAACCTAACTTGCATTTGGTTTCCCATATCCTTCCCAATTTTAAAATGTAATTTTTTAAAATATTCACTGTATGTGTGTTTGATGCTATATCATACGTTATAACTTTTGCTTTAAACATCAAATTTAATTTAACAAATTCATAAAAGGAAGAAAGAATTTTTCCTACTATTTTCATTTACTCCTTTGTTCTTTCTGTCCTGAAATTCCAAGTTATCATTTCTATTCTGTTTACAAAGGTTCCTGTAGGCATTATTTAAATAAAGATCTTATTGCAATCTGGTGTCTTTTTTCCTTTCCTTCTGATTTTTATGTTTTCTGATGTGAAATCCATCATCATTCACATTATTTTCCTTATAGAAAAGAGACCATTATTCACTTGTTGTTTTCAAGATTTTATCTTTGTCTTTCCTGTCTGGAACTTTAATTATGACATGTGTGACATAAATTTCTTTGAATTTGCTCTGTTTTTTTCTCAGTTCCATAAATCCAGAGGTTTATGTTTTTGAGATATGTGGTAAACTTTTATCCCTTATTTCTACCAATAACTTTTAGCCTTACTTTTTTCCACAGACAGACTAAGACATGAAAGTCATGGACCACAGAATGCTGGACTTATCGTTATGTTCACACAGGTCCCTGGGGGCTCCGTACCTTTTTATTTTCCCCAGTCCCTGTCTTCTTGTTGTTAAGATTGGCACCTGTCCTCAAGTCCCCTGAGTCTCTACTCTCCACCTACTATGAGGCTCATTCAAGGAGTCTTTCTTTTTATTTGTTATTAAATTTCAATTTTACAATTTCCACTCAATTCTTCTTTATATAATTTTGATTTAAGATTATTTTCCTTTTGTTTTTATGAAATTTTTTTGGTGATTCAGATTGATAATGGTTGATTTAAAATATTTGTCAGATACTTAAAACATTTGGCTCATCTCGGTACTGGTATCAGCTGGCTCTCCTTTCTCATTCAATCTGTGATTTAATGGTTCTTGTAATGATAAGTGGTTTTTGAGAATATTTGAGAAAATACATTAGGAGGATCTGGATCTTACTCACATCTCTCTTAGGAGGCAATAGCCCTGATTAGGTGTAGAATACAGGTTCTGGAATACTTTGCAGGCTACAGTTCAAATTTAGCATTCTGAGCCCTTACATGCTATTCTCTCCTTGTTCGTTCCTAGGGCTTTACTGCTGCACGTGCTGGTTCCATGTGGTTTTATGTGATTCCCTTGGCCACCAGGTGTGATTAGGTGGGGAGGATGTAGCTGATGGGCTTGCAGAGTAGAACATGTTCCCTGGTATGTTCTCCAGCTATCGGATGTCTATAGCTTTCTGCTACTACATTTCTGCCACTGATTTCAGAGAAAGGAAGTACCTATAGGATCTGCCGCCCAGTCCTGGGGAGATGCCTGGCTGGGTCCTCTTCAGCTGCAGGAAGGGTATCCAGGAGCAGCTAGATATAGATAACTCGATGTCATTGGGTAGAAGGTCATGGGTTTGGCTTGATCTACCTTTTGCCATCGAGTTGCCTTCTGTCACAGAGCAGAGGATTAGGAGAAACTAGACTTTTCAGCAATGCAGGTCCAGACCAAGGAGTCTGCCTGTTTCTACCTATGATAGAGCAGGGCATGGTTCTCTTTATCTGGGCCCACTGGCTCACATGGTGGACACCATATCACATTCTCTATGAAATATAAGGAAGATGAGTTACCCTTCCTTGTCTCAGGTGACATTGCCTGCCCCTGAGGACAGACAAGCCTGTCATTGCCATCTAGTGTGGCAGAGAGTGGGCTTATCCACATAGACTCTGCTAACACTCTAGTCCAGACTGATCATGTCCATCACTGCTGACGGGTGGGGGATGAGTCAAGTATTAGCTCCACTGGATGCCGACTCAACCTCTGAGGCAGAAAAGTCACCTCACTTGGTGACTGTGGAACATGGGAGTAGGTCATCCTAGCCAACCTCTGGTGTCAGCAGTCTCTGTGGGACAAT
This sequence comes from Galago senegalensis, assembly GCA_963575145.1. Taxonomy (NCBI): domain Eukaryota; kingdom Metazoa; phylum Chordata; class Mammalia; order Primates; family Galagidae; genus Galago; species Galago senegalensis. The sequence goes on from CAUYTI010112641.1 coordinate 6,458, forward strand.
CAGGCCCTCAGTTATCATGGGATATGGATCATAAAATGCTTCTCCATGCTAGATATCCACTGGGCTTTTTCTTCTAATCCTTTGACCAAAGAGAGTAGGCTTATGTTGGTTTTGTCATGTTTTTGTGGCTGTTTGATTTTTATCTATTCTTATTGGTAATCATGGTTGGAGACCTCTCTGGTATGGAGTTTCATACATATGAGAAATAAAATGGGAAAAAAATCAAACAAAAAATGTCATTGACTGTTTGAGCACCATGTCCTTCTTCAATTCCTGAGCTTGCTAGTCAGCGGCCTTCTGTTCTCCTCTTTCCAGAGTCTTTTATGGTAAACTTTTGAATTATTTAAGTGTGTCTGTGACATCTTCCCTGGGATCAGACACCTAAGGCAAAATAAACAATGTTTCTTCTAAATCCAAGTGTAACTGTTATATGAATCCGATTGTTCCTGGACCCTCGTATCTCCTTTTCTTTCTACTCTTTATTTTTATCATGACATCTTCCTTTAGGTTTTGAAATGATCCATTTTACCAAAAGGTATATTAATATCCACCCCTCCTTGCACCCACCCACGGAAGATCTCATTCCTCCCACATCCAGAGTGTGTTTTTGCCAGAGCCCACGGGGATATTGACCACTCCCACTTCTGCATTGCTCTCACCTTGAGCCTTTCCTTTGGGACATTCTTGAGTTCAATATAAAATTTTCTACATACTATAAGTTCTTTTTTTTCAGTACATATTTTTGCAGAATACATTCTTTATTAACTCACCAAGAATGAAGTAGATCCAAAGAAAAATATTCAAATACTCACAAGTATGAAAATAAATTTATTTTGTGCTCATATTTTCTTAATTATTTACCTGAGTTAAATCATAAGTTAAAAATAGTTTGTACTCAAGCACTCCTGTGGTTGCACTATTTTGGTTGCACTATTGAGATGTATTGTCGAATTTTTAATTTGTACACAAGTATGGATTTCATTATTATTAATTGGAGGCAAATATGGATGCAAAAATGTGCATATATTTGTAGCAAATAACTTGATAAATGTTTATTAACTGAGCATCCTACCCCTATGTAGTATGCTTAGATTCAATTTCAATTTTATTTCATTTTGATGCAGTTAATGTCTGTTTTTCTTCCTACTGTGTTTAGATTTCAGAATGGGATACATACCTTGGTTAGGTAGCTTTTTATTCTTTCAGTTTTTGTGTTAGATACAGCGATCATTTCAATTTAAGAATTCTTTGTACCCAACCAAGAATTTTATGTTTTGGTTTGTTTGCTTGGCCTGGGTACATGGGTTCATTCCTACTTATTAGTGAGCTGAGTGCCCCAGAGGAGGACAGTAACAGAAAGAAAAGCAAAACAAATAAAAAATAAAAACCAGACTGAATGCATAGTTCCAATTTCAGGACAACTGAAATAAGGAGAAGGGATTCTGTTTACTAGCCATTCCATGATTTTCACAATACACTGATATAGATAGGTTATTAAGAATGTAGAAGTGGCAAAATACATCAACACATGGCTTATTTATTAGACAATAGAATTTGTCTAATATCAGTGAAAAAAGTAGCAAATCTTTAATATCATAGAAAAAAATCAAAAGTTCTGGCCTGTGTGTGTATATCCAGAAACTACAAAAAACTCAACTTATTAAGAAAAAAATTCCACAAGTTGGCAAAAGACATGAAAAGATAATTTCAAAAGAAAATATACAAATATACTTATGAAACAATGTTCAACATCACTAATCACCAGGGAAATGCAATTGAAAGTCACGATGAGGTATCACCTTGACCCTAGCAGAATGGCCATTAATAAAAAGTCAAAAAACAGTAGATGATGACATGAATGGAGTAAAAAGGGAATATTTGTTCACTGTTCCTGGGAACATAAAGTAGTATAATATGTATAAAAAACAGTGTAGAGATTACTCAAAGGACTAAAATTAGATCCTGCAACCACTGGGTACTACCTCAAGAAAATGATCATAAAGACACCTGCACCAGAATCTTCACTGCAGCAATAAGTCATATTTGTAAAGATATGGAATCAAGTGCCCATCTAATGTTGAGTAGACAAAATATCGTATGTGTGTGTGTGTGTAAACCATGGAATATTATTCAGCCACAGAAAAAAAGAATGAAGTCTTTTCATAGCAGGTTGGATTGAACTGAGAACATTATCCTAAGTCAAATAACTCAGAAATGGATACACAAATCATAGAATGGTTACTTATTTATTTATTTATTTTTATTGTAGAGACAGAGTCTCACTTTTTTGCCCTTGGTAGAGTGCAGTGGAGTCACAGCTCACAGCAACCTCCAACCCCTGGGATTAGGCGATTCTTCTGCCTCAGCTTCCCAAGTAGCTGGGACTACAGGCACCAGCCACAACGCCTGGCTATTAGAATGGATACTTATAAGTGCAAGCTAACCAACGTGCATAGATGGTCCATATTATGGTGTAATGGACTTTGGAGACTCAGAAGGAGGGGGAAGGATCACAAATTACTTATCAGGTACAATGAATGTTACTCAGGTGATAGGTACACTAAAGCCCTGCCTTCACCACTGTACATTGCATCCAAGGGACAAATACCCACTGTACCCCCTAAATCTATTGAAATGAAAAAAATGAAATAAAAAATAAATAAAATAGAAACATCCCCAGGTAAAAGATGCATTACATATGTTGTTTGATAAGTTTCAATGACTGCAAATTTCCTATCAGGAAAAAAAAAAAAAAAGAGGACTCAAGAAGCTAAGGCCCAGCGACATACACTAGAGCTGGTGGGTTCAAATCCAGCCTGGGCCTGCCAAACAACAACAACTACAATCGAAAAATAGCTGGGCTCTGTGGTGGGCGCCTGTAGTCCCAGGTATGTGGGAGGCTGAGGCAACAGAATCACTTAGGCTCAAGAGTTGAGGTTGCTGTAGTTGTGATGTCATGGCACTCTATCCAGGGTGACAGCTTGAGGCTTTGTCTCAAAATAAATAAATAAAGCATGGCATTTTTAAAATTCTAAAAGAAAAGAACCATCATTCTATAACCATGAAAAGATCCTTCAGAAATGAAGGTAAAGTAAAAACATCCACAGAGGGAAAACTAAGGCAACTGGTCTCCAGCAGCAAACCTGCTGTAAAAGAAGCATTAAAGGGAAAAATTTGGAAGAGAAATGATATTAATACCTGAGGGACATGTGGAAGACGAGGAATGAGAGATGAACAGTAGAAATAGTAAGTATCTTGGTAACTATAATAGATTATTCTTTCCCTCTTAAACTCTTTCAAATATGTATACCAGTTATAAACAAAAGTCATAAAATTACATTAAATTATCGCATTAACCCCAGACATCACCAGTATACAATTTAACCACATAACAAAAACACTTGTGCTCCCTAACCCTATGGAAATAATAATTTTAGAATTAAAAGAGTCAGACACAGACACATTTTATTAATAACTCCCACGATCTCTCAATTTAGTACAATGGTTATCAGGGTTGGGTACATGTTCTCTCATTTCCCCTGACCAGGATCGCAGGTGTTTTGAGCCATTTTATAAAATTAACATAATTTAATCATGGCTCAAATATTTCTGTGTGGGCAAATACTTATGACCACTGAAATTTTAAAAGTTACCAAAATACTAATATGAAAGTTTGTAATGACCCTGAACTGTATTACAAAAGGAAAACTCTATTACATTAAACGTAATATAAAGGAGAAATTCCATGAAATATTTATGCAAAAAATGTATATAGATGGAAGTGGATATGATGCATATATTTCCAACATAACTGATAAAAGTAATGATACCTAAGTGATGGGAAGGTTTCTATATGTCAAATGAAGTGGTAAAATGGTAACATTAAGTAGAGAGTAAAAACTTCAGTTTGTGTACCTTAATGTAATAAATAAAATGGAATGCTAAAAATATTCAAACAATGCAAAATTTAATGGGAAAGGAGAAATAGAGTAATGGAAAACAGAGTGACCAAAGAGATATCTAATAAAAATGATAGGAATCCAAACTTACTCTAACTGGATACCCCCTTTCAGCACTTCTATGAAGGTAGTCAGCCAACTACATCTGGACCCTATTAGCCTTGTATTCGTATATCCTTATTTACATATAAAGTATGCCATGATATACTTCTTCATTCAAGGAACTTTAGAATACCTGGATGTACTTTTTTTTTTTGTTTACAGCATTTGTATTATAGATACAAATATGCATAGTTAAAATAGATTTCTACCAAAAGATGTTGAGAAATAAAGCACTCTCTCTTATGCCTCATGCCTCTAATTCCCATCTCTCAGGGGCACAGGCTTTACAAGTTTTAGCTGCTCTGTTACTATATTAACCTCTGTTTCTTAAACATACTATTTATATGTCTCAATTTATCTCCTTTAGAGTATGTTGACTAAGTGAAACTAAAAGAAACATTCATTTACCACTCTTGTATCTGTCCCTACATAGGTGCACACAATAGTCCAATATGTTTTGTTTATTTTATTTTATTTTTTATTTTTTTGCAGTTTTTGGCTGGGGCTGGATTTGAACCCACCACCTCTGGTATATGGGTCTGGCACCCTACTCCTAGAGCCACAGGAGCCAAATATGTTTTAAAATGAGATTAATTATATCATAAATTATAGCACTTAAGTATTACACGTTAACATTATAAAGACCAGGTGACTGCTACTTATAAGTGCAAATGTATTATATTATTTTATTTTCTTACATGTACAATTTTTTAAATTTAATCTTAATAATAGGTTTGCTTTGCTTGCTTATTTTTCATGTATCTCTAATAAAATACAAATATCTTAGTTTTCCACCAGAATATTGTATAATTCTTCTCTCAGTACTTTCAGCTAGTTTAACAATTCTGTTCTGTTCTTTGGACAAATTCCCATCGAAGTCCTTCTTACTATTACTTTGTGCAGTCTTCTGGTGTTTTGCATGGGTACTCTAATATTCTTTTTCTAGGATGTAAATATTATTTATTTACTTGCCATTTCCCTTTTTCTGGTGCCTGAATTCCCTCTTTCCTTGGGTGACTTTCATGTGCCTGTTGTTTCATGTTGGAGCAAGGCTCATGCTGCTACTGTCTGGGGAGCCTGGGCTCTGTCTTCATTTTTAAGAATGAAACAGTCTCTAAGCTGGGAAGGTCTGGGTAGATTAGTGGAGCTACTTGATTTTTACTTTACTGGACAGCGATCTGTTCACATACATAACAACAAATAAATTATCTGCAGGTTTTTTCTTTAGACTAATTAGTGTTTGCAGCAAGGGATTCCTCAGTCTCCTCTTTGGATTTTGTTCTCAGAACTGGTTGCAAAAAGTGTCTTGGAAAACAGTTTTCACCTCTATCCAGAAGACAGACTTTAAAAATATTTCTGTGATTATAATACCACTAGTTTTAGCTGTGGCTCAACGCCTTCAGAGTCTCTCTGGTTCAATGTCCCCAGAGAGGAAATTTACAGTCTACCCTTAAAGAGTGAAGAGGACACTGACTAGATTGAAAATGTGGTGGTGGTTATTAAGGATCTATCTTGTTTACACATATTTAATGTGATTTCTCTTGTTCACAGGCACACCAAAAGGTACTTAGATCATCTCACAGAAGCCACGTTGAGAATCTCAGCTTTATTAATTCCTTTCTATAACATCCATTTACATTTTCTTTCTTCCATCCCTGTTTCCAAAGCTTGTTTTATTTTCATTTCTGCTTTAAGTATCTTAGCCAGTTGAGTTTATTTCTTGCTTCAACCCATTATTTTCTTGTTAAGTATTTTTTTTTTGAGAACAGCTATAAACTCTGACATGTTCATTCCAGAATGTTTAACTAATGCACCTGTACACACACTTATAATGTTCTACTGATTTTTGAAAACTGACAAACTACTTTGTTCTAAGATCTTAACATTGTGCACCACATGGAGATGTTTGTGGGATAAATGGTACTTCTTACTGTAAAGGATAGTTATGAGTTCATTTGAGGGATTCCTATCAATTGAAATTTTTTTATATTTTCCAAAATCAAATGAATCATAATGCAAAATGTCCTAATTCATCATTTGATCCTCCTGCATTGAGCACACACGGGGGAAATGTGGAGGATGTGCTGGTGTGCAAAATCTATCATCTTTTCTGTCCTAAGCTTATGCTTTGTGGTGATAAACAGTCAGATAGATTATAAAATGTGTTATAAGTATTAGAAGATTTAAAATGCAGCATGGTTTAAGACCATCTACTCTGGTCACTCAGCCAGTTCTAGTGCTCATTAAGTGCTTTATAAAGTAACATTTAATCAGACAATGACAAAGTAGATTAAGCAAGTAAAAATACAGGAGGACAATTTACTGTACCTGATCTTAGCCAAAAGACATTTTAAAAGAGTATGTAAAACAGGCCCTGGGACCACACATCATAATTTCCTCCCAGGAAAAACCTATAAGACTAGATCATGATGTACTAGGAAAATACACAGGGAAAATCATGGTATACTATAAAAGCCAAGTAATTGCTTATTTTATAAATTTTTTTTTAAATAATTGGGGACCTTTTTAATATAATGAAAAGACAAATGATACAAGTACATTTTCACTCCCTAGGTATTCATGATGTGTGGCTGGGGGAAAGCATCCTCATTTAGAGAAACTAGTAAAAACTTTCAATTATAGAGTTTCAGATACATATTTTGGGGATTTAGGCTAAAATTTTAGTATAAAGAAAACTAGGTAAAAGTTATAAATTATTATGAAATGGAATCTACAAGATTTGTGTTTATTGGTATGATAAATCTACAATGAATCTACAAGATTTTGTGTTTGTTGGTAATTTTATGTCTCATCTTGCCTGGGCTAACAGATACTCAGATAATTGGTAAACAGTAGTTCTAGATGTACCTGTGAGGTATGAGGGTGTTTCCAAATGAAATGAGTGGCTCAGCACCTGTGGCTCAAGTGGCTAAGGCGCCAGCCACATACACCTAAGGTGGCGGGTTCGAATCCCCAGCCCGGGCCCACCAAACAACAATGATGGCTGCAACCAAAAAAAAAAAAAATTGGCCAGGCGTTGTGGCGGATGCCTGTAGTCCCAGCTACTTGGGAGGCTGAGGCAGGAGACTCGCTTGAGCCCAGGAGTTGGAGGTTGCTGTGAGTGTGATGCCATGGCACTTTACACAGGGGGATAGCTTGAGGCTCTGTCTCAAAAAAAAAAAAAAAAAAAAAAAAAACAAATGAAATGAGCATTTGAATTGACAGACTGAGAAGAAAAGATTGTCTTCACCAATGTGAGTGGGCATTGAAGGTCAGAACAGAACAAAAGACAGAGGAAAGGAGAGTTCTCTGCCATGTCTGAGCTGGAACATCCATAGTCTTCTGTCCTTTAGTTGGGTCTTCTGGTTCTCTGGTCTTTGGACTCAGACTGGAACTTACACCATTGGTTTTCCTGATTCTCAAGTATGTAGGCTTGGGCTTGAACTACACCACTGGTTTTCCTGGGCCTTCAGCTTGCAGCTAACAGATTGTGGGACTTCTCATCCTCTCGAATTTTGAGAGCTAATCCCTCATAATAAAGCTCTTTCTGTATTTATCATTATGTACAAATACACACACACATGCGCACACACATGCACGCACACAATATTGGTTCAGCTTTGCTGGAACACCTTGAGCAATGCAATTAGTTTAGGGCAGTAGTTTTCAACATTCCTAATGCCGAGGCAGTTTAATACAGTTCCTCATGCTGTGGTGACCCTCAACCATAAGCTCATATTCATTGCTACTTCATAACTGTAATTTTGCTACTGTTATGAATTGTAATGTAAATATCTGATATGCAGGATGGTCTTAGGCAACCCTCAAAGGGCTTGCAACCCACACATTGAGAGCTGCTGGCATAGGGATGAAGAAGAAGAAAGAGGTATCAAAATGACAAGTTAGCACAGAGATAAAGGTTGAGAAGAACGGGAGAAGAGACAGCTAGAGAGGCAGGAGGAAAATCAGGAGAGTGTAAAGATGTTGCTACCAAAGGAAGAGTACATCCTACAGAGGACTGAGACCTGCTGTAAAGTCAGTGTAGAAAAGAGCTTCAGGCTCAGCGCCTGTGGCTCAAGTGGCTAAGGCACCAGCCACGTACACCTATGGCGAGTTTGAATCCAACCCAAGCCTGCGAAACAACAATGATGGCTGCAACCAAAAAAAATAGCTGGGCGTTGTGGCAGGTGCCTGTGGTCCCAGCTACTTGGGAGGCGGAGGCAAGAGACTCGCTTGAGCCCAGGAGTTGGAGGTTGCTGTGAGCTATAATGCCAGGGCACTCTACCCAGGGGGACAGCTTGAGGCTC
>CAUYTI010112645.1:0-14148 GCA_963575145.1 Galago senegalensis
CAAGTCTCTTGCCTCCGCCTCCCAAGTAGCTGGGACCACAGGCGCCCGCCACAACGCCCAGCTATTTTTTGGTTGCAGCCGTCATTGTTGTTTGGCGGGTCCAGGGCTGGGGATTCGAACCCACCACCTTAGGTGTACGTGGCTGGCGCCTTAGCCGGTTGAGCTATAGGGGCCGAGCCACAACCTTCATATTTCCAAAACAACCTGGGGACCCCCACACTCTCAGGTTGGCGTTGGCCTTCCCATGGGCCTCCTTAGTCCCAAAGCAGTGAGTGGCGGCCTGAAGCCCAGTGAAACACGTGAGACAGTCACTGCCCCCTCGGTGCTCAGCATGGCAGGCCCAGGGCAGGTGAGGGTGAGAAGACCCACTGGTCACTGACGGTTTCCAGCAGTCACCAGGATTTCCTTAGAACCTAGGGCAGCAGTTCTCAACCTGTGTGGGTCGCGACCCACGGAACTGTATTAAAGGGCTGTGGCATTAGGAAGTTTGAGAAACACTGGCTTAGGGTTTGATTGTGGACCAGGTGGGTGTGGGAAACTGACTCAGTTGGCTGAGAAGGGCACAGAGACCATGCCCCATCCCAAGTGTGTTGTTTGTGAGGCTGATCTGGCTGCCTGCATCTGTCCGGCGGTGCCTGATTGACCAGGGAACAGGGAGGTGAGTACCGACCAGCAGTATTTAAATCTGAGGTATTTGAATAAGCACCTCATAATTGGTAACCAAGTTTAAATTAAATGCCTGGTGTTTAATAAGCAAGTTTCAATATGCGGTATGGCTCGTACTTTAGTGGGTGTTCCATCACCTTGGGTTTGACGAGCGGGTGAACACTAACTGATTTAGGAGGTGTGTCCAGAATGTCTGAAGGCAGAACTGGAAAATGGACTCTGGGACGCAGCTGAGGGTCAGTGACGCAGTGGCAGATGAGAGCAGGGAGCTTTGTCCCTCCCAGAGACCAGCCCCGGGTGTCCTGTGTGGGGACGTGTCCCTTCTTTCCTGCCAGCCCATGGGCTCCTTGAAGGCAAATGCAGGGCAATCTGTGTCCCAGCGTCTAGCCTCGAGCTGGACATACTTAAGTCACTTCCAAATCAATGGAGTTTCCTACAGAGGCTCTTAAAATAATACATCCCTCAGGGCAACAAAATATGATTTTATTTATAAATATATTGATTTTATTAAGCTGTCTGAGAGCTTTATTCCCTGAATTGAGGTTCTTCGTGTATGTCAGGAGTACACAGAGGAGTGGCCAGGGAGGTGGGGGGAGGCTAGGGGATGAAGGGAGCCCTGGAGCAACCCCCATGCTGGAAAAAGAAATGCCAGGGCTGGCCACAGGGATGGAGGTGCTGCCTGGTCATGGCTGTGTGGACTCTTAAAAGTCAGATCCCCGAGCCTGAGGACATAGGAAGTGTGATACGAGTGGCTTACGGAGCAGGATGGACTTCACCTCCTTTATGGAGGGTTAGCCACCCCAGAGCCAGCATCTGTGTAGCAGGCCCTCTGGGACTCCACGCTCAGCATGCTGGGCACACTAGCACTGTTGTGCTAACCATGGCTGATTCCTGGTTTCCCTGAGCCACAGCCCATGAGCTCAGGCTTAGCCCCCGAACCTAGGTGTGCTCTGCACATGACCTGGTGGCGCTCAGCCTGCAGTGGACAGCAATAACCTCACAGCCAGGGGTGACATGCTGGCCACACCTCATTGTCACATACGTTGAGGTGAGGCAAAGTCTAAGACTCCCATTTGAGGAGGTGGGGACGTAAGAAGTGAGTAACCCGCCAGCCACACCCCCAAAGGACCCCACAGCCAGCCGCAGCTGCCCCTGGCTCTGATCTTAGCTCAGCCCCATCAAAGGCCCCCAGCACTCCTGGGAAGTGGTGTCCAGCAAATTACACAGAAGGGACAGAGGCCTCCCTGCACCTCCACACAGAGGCCCTCCTCGCTCCTCTCTGGAATGTCACCATCCCAGGCACCTCCAACTCTGGGGAGAAGTGACCACATGCAGCTGCCAACACCAGGAGCTGCTCACCTTGGGCTGGAAACTGCAAGTTGCTATTCAGCACCCAGAGTTTCTTAAAAACAAGACGACTCTGCAAGCACAGGCATGTTCCTGAGTGTAAGCTCCATTTTTCAGAAGATAAATCTGAAGCCGGGAGAAGAGATGAATAGAGAGTGGCCTGGCTGCTCATGCTGGAGCCCCAGGGCTCATTCCAGAGTCCTTGGCGGCTGCTCATGCTGGAGCCCCAGGCTCATTCCAGAGTCCTTGTTGGCTGTGGCCCCGGGTCAGGCTTCTCCGGAGCAGCCAGGCATTCACACCATACAAGCTCACTGAGGACCTGCTTGTGTCTGGTCTCCTTCTAGGGCTGGGGACAGAGCAGGGAGCCCAGGGACAGAGGACGCCTGAGGAGAAGGGTATGCAGATGGCAGCAGAGGCTTGATGGCCACAGTTTCCACTAGAGGGCTCAGGTCTGCTCAGGCCATGTGTCCCCAGCTCTACAGGAGGGTAAGGTCCCTCTTAAGGCTCTGCGTCCTGCCGTGAACTGAGCTGAGCTGGGGCCCAGCTGAGGACTGCCACTGCCTGGATCCAGTGTCCAAGGCTGCCCGAGAGGAGAGGCCCTCCCTGCGTTCAGTGACACCTCCAGATGCATCATCTCGGGGGCTCCTTTTAACATTTCTTTGTCCTTTTCTTCTTATTGTTCAAAGACCTGAGATCACCTGTCTTGAACTCTCTGAGGTGGGGGAGGCAGAGCAGGGGTGTACGAGAGAGAAGGACGAGAGAAGGTCGTGGGGAGGAACCGGGAGCTGGTCCCTGCTGCCACTCGGCCTCAGACCCAGCACCCCAATCCCCACAACACACGGGCACCAGGGAACCCCAGGTGCTGTCTCCAAGGAGCTCACAAACTTACCGAAGGAGGGATCAGAGGACCATCAGTTCATGGTTTTGAAAGAATAACAGCTGCCATTAGGATGGACAGGGGTCAATAGTGGGGTCTTCAGCAGCTGTGGTCAGCTAAATAGAGGGGTCCGTGACCTTATTCCCAGAACCTGCACATGTACCACCTGATATGTGAGAAGCGTCCTTGGAGATGTGGTTAAGGGCTTGAGTTGGGGAGAAAGCCTAGGGGGCAGGGGGCTGCAATCAGATCACTGTGTCCTTGTAAGGTGGACACAGAGAGAAGGCCACCATGGCAGGGTGCCAGGCAGGGCATGAAGGAAGCAGCCCTAGGAAGTGGTGAACCAGGAGCAACCCTCCCCGGAGCCTCCCAGGGGCACAGCCCTGCCAATGCCTCCATTCCTGCTCATCACGCCTGATTTCAGATTTCTGACCCGGGACTGTGAGAGAACTGATGTGTGTGGTTTTCAGCCACTAAGTCCATGGTGCTCTGTGACAATGGCCCCAGGAACCAACAGTGGGACTGATCCCTCTTGTTCTTTGTAGCTCAGCTCAGGCCTTGCCTCCTCGGGGAAGACCTCCCAGCCCAGCTGTCCACCTGGCTCTGCCCTCGCAGAAGCCAGCATGGCCTCCAAACCCTGAATTCTCCACCTCGCTGTGTCACCACCTGACTCCCTGACATGGCCTGAGCTCTTTGCAGGCCCCTGGAGTTCAGTTCTTCCCTCGAGTGGAGGGACAATGAAGCCATATGTGGTACTGAGACAGCTCTGAGACCAGTCTGCAAAACCTGGTGGCTGCCACCGACGGCAAAGTGCACTGAGAGAAGCAGTGGGGCCACTGGAGGGGATGGGGGGGGCTGCAATGTCACCTCCGCCCTGGAATCCCTTTGGGACACCCACTGCCATGTGGCAATGTCCATTCTCTTTGCCCCTGTTTTCCTGGAGGCCCCGTTGAGACCACAGGAGGTGACAGAGAGGGAAGCTGGATATTTGTGCCCTGTCCCCGTGGCGGCTGCCCCCTGGGAGGAAAGAGGTGATGGGATAATTCCCTTGGAATTAGTGTTTGGATGCACTTGTCCGCCTATTTGTTGTCAGGAAGGCTTTTAGAAAGGGGGAAGAAATCTTCCTGGCTGCACAAATCTCATTATCTCTAGTCCCCTGTGTTATGGGGAAGGGCCGAGACCTGTTAACTAGGCAGCTTTTCCAGGATGGCTGAGTCGGTGAAGGAAAGACCAGGCTCTGCGGAATTCCCTGCAGAGACTCCCTCCCACCCCCGGCCCCAGGAGACCCCGCAGCTCACCTCTGTTCCCTTCCCGGCTGACACAAGTCCAGCTTGGTGTCCCGGTCACCCATGTCATTGGCGTGGCGCTCCATCTCTGCTCCACGTCCATGTGCCTTCGCCGGCCATCCCAGGCTTCCGCCTTCAGCCTCCAGATCATTCTTCTGCCCTTCTACAGCTGCACTTTCCCTCCTTCTCTGACAGCCTCTGAAGCACGGCCCCTCCTCCTCACCGCTGTGCCCTCCGCAGGGAGTCATCTGGACCTGCCCCCTGGTCACTCCAACCTAACGTCCCGCTCTGCTGAGCTGCCTCAGCACCTGCCACAGGCACGTTCAGCCTCCTCTGCTTTGCCTCCACGCAGTTTTTGTTTCCTTTCCCTTACTTCAGTGATGACAATACAACACCCTTCTACTTCCTTTGCAAAACCATGTTCTCCTTGGGAACAAGGGTGGTATTTACCCCCATGTGGCTGTTACCTGCATCACAGCTGATTCATGCTTAAGATTCTTATTTAACTGAATAGTTGAGCTCCTGGATAAAGTCACCCCAGACAGGAGGTGGGGTGGAAGAACCCTCTGCTGACCATGGAGAGGGGAGGGAGCAAGGCCCGCAGCAGGCAGCTGGTTCTGCTCTGGAATACCGTGGTAGAGGGCTCAGTCCCAAGAGCCAATGCCCCTCTATTATTTCATCATCTGTACATTAACTTTTGATTTAAAAAAGTAATACGCTATTTCACAATAATGGGAACGTCTGCCTCTTTTTTTCATAAAAGCACTTTAATAATTTCACATCTTTAAGCAGCTCACAGAACCAATCCTTGCCTTGGTCCCAGTGTTTCAGCCGGGACCAGCCCTGGTACTTGTCCCTGTCAACATCCCTGATCTGTCCAGGACTTTTTGCTGGGAATTTCCCTGAGAAACCCCAAATTGCAGTGGAAGAGGGAGAGGATGCCTCTGGCCATGGTTGACCCTGACCCTTGCAGGACAAGATGCAGAGGCAGTGTGGAGATGTCCCGCCAGGGGCAGCAGACCTGGGCTGGAAACTCAGGGCCACCAGCCCCCTGAGTGTGCAGACTCCTACCGCCTGGGGACAGGTCTGTTAGGAGCAGGCAGAGCCTGTCTGCCTTCCTCTAATGTGGCTGGGTCTCTGTCTCCATCCTGCCAATTCCAGGCACTCACTTGGGAAGGGGACAATGTGTTTTTCTCTGAGGGCTCCTGTACAGACAGACTCCCTCCTATGCCCCGCAGAGAATAAATGCAGCCTTAACCTACATTTCTTCAGAACTGGTCAATGACATCTCAAATCCATTCCCATCATCTGATCTTCATGTTGCTTTTCAATGATGTGTTTGGGCGGTTGGGGGGAGGGTAGGGTTGGGGGGAGGTCCAGAGGAGACATTTGCTTCAGCCCAGATTGGAGAACTGGTGCAAGCAAATATTTATGTTCTTTTTATCCAGCTTGTTTTTCCTGTTTTCCTTCAAAACAAGAGGTCAGAGCTCTTATGAGTGAACAGATTGTTGACTTCTATGTCTGAAAACACCCAAAATATCTCCTATTAGGGCCCCCTGTTCCATTTCTTTGTTCTGCCTGGGCGGAGGAAGCTGTCTGTGTTCCAGAAACAGTTTCAAATTAGATTATTTGAATGAAATCAGCAGCTGTTGATTCAGAAGAAATGAAGGGCTGGTGTCATCAGATCCTTGAACAAGAAGAGACCTCAGGAAAACATCTGGCCCTGTCTCCTGCGCAAGCCGGTGGGTGCCCAGACTGAGGCTCACAGAACAGATGGCTCACATCCTCTTACCGAGGTCCCCAGGGACAAGACGCCACAGCTCCCCAGGCCTCCTACTGCTGGCTGGCCACGTCTAGCCGTTTATAGCAACATTTGTTTGAGTTGGGCTCTTGCTAGCAGCCAGTTACAGCTCTCAGGGAATATTGTTTGAGTGGTGGGAGGGAAGAGTCCCAGTCCCTGGGGATGGTTCATGAGCCACAGCTGAGCATGAGCACACAGGGCCCTGGGAGTCCATCATAGAAGCTGCTGGCACCTCTCAGAGGTGTCCATGGGTGGGACCGTGAATGCAGCCTGTGATGGTTACTGTTATGTGTCAACTTGGGAATGTCCCAACTTGTCAATATGGGAAAGTTTCTGTGAGAGTGTTTGGGGTGAGACAAACATTGAAACTGGTGGATTTCAGTAAAACAGGTGGAAGGACCCCCAATGTGTGGGTGGGCTTCATCCAATCAGCAGAAGGCCTACCTGGAACACAGGACTGACCTCCTTCCTCCCAGCCCAAGGGAGCCTTGCCTGCAGGTGGCCTTCTGACCTGAGCCGCAGTACCCCACCATGCCTGCAGGTGGCCTTCTGACCTGAGCTGCAGTACCCCACCCTGCCTGCAGGTGGCCTTCTGACTTGAGCTGTGGTACCCCACCCTGCCTGCAGGTGGCATTCCATCCTGAGCTGTAGTACCCGCTTCTCTGACCTCCTCCCAGCCAGAGGAGCCCCTTCTGACCTGAACTGAGGCATCCCCTTCTCAGTTCAGCAGCAAACTGCCTTCCAACTCAGGCTGTGACTCCTTCGGGAGTCCCCCATCTGCCTGCCTCCCCAGCAGATTTTGAACTTGCCACACCTCCACAATTGCATGAGCCAAGCAAGTCCTTAAAAATAACACTTTCTCTAGGTATAAACACACAGTATTGGTTCTGTTTCCCTGGAGAGTGCTAGTCTAAGTAAGCAGTGCTAACAGACCCTAAGAAGTGGCTCCCGTGAAATGCAGGGTGGGATGGTCCAACACAAACCAAGCTGGGGTATTATGTATGCCCCCCAAATCATCTTTGAAAGACGATTTATTTTTAAATTTTTAGCCTCGGCATATGGCCACTTTTCTGGTACTCGAGAATATACCCTCCTTGCAGAATCATCCATTCGGTTCCACCTTCTCGACATCCCACTTCCGTCCGCACTCTGCCACCTGCCACGAGCACCACTGCCCACCTCTGCCCAGAACTGCTGCTCTGGGGGCTGCTGATTTGCTGACCCACAACTCTTTCTATGAAAGCTGGATTTTTTTTCTAAAATGTAAATCTAGTCATGCCTGAGCTAGAACAGAGCCTTGGAGTCTGGGAATAGAACGAGAGGATACCAACATGGCCTCTGTAGATGGCTGTGTCCTTAGTGCCCACCAAGTGAGACTGTGGGGGATGACAGTGACCAGCTCCTGGCTCTCTGGGCCTCATCTTTGTTGTGACCAAACAAACCAGGGTCTTCCCACTACATTTTAATTTCTGCTCTTTTATAATTTAAATTTTTAAATTAATCTTTACCAATGAGGGAAGGAAGTACAGTCTCAGTTCCGCGGGAAAGTGGTAGACAGCTGCCATTCTTTTTGACTGCCTTGCAACTAAAACCCTTTCCTGCACGTGGGGAATTCTCTGCCTTTATGAGTCTTTTTCTTACTGGAATTGGGGTCTTGCCCTGTCACCCAGGCTTCAGGGCAGTGGAACAATTATAGCTCACTGTAACATCAAACTCCTGGGCTCAAGAAACCCTCCTGTGTCAGCCCCCTGAGTAGCTGGGAACACAGGCTTGAGCCACTGTGCCCAGCCCTTTATGAGTGTTTGCAAAAAGTGAAGTTACTCCCTGTTAGAAAAGCTGAGAACTCTACGTGTGCATGTCGCCTGGGCTCCACCAAGCAGATGTTCTTACCTGACTAGCAACACTCCAGAAAAACTGTCTGAGGCGTCTCCGAGGCAGTGGCGATGGGAGTGAACTTGAGCTCCTGGGGCAGTGATGGTGCCATCCAGGATGACATCCAGGGCCAGTTACTTTGAAGGTGCATCTAGTGCCCAGCAATGGCATCCTCCCTGGAGTCCTGAACTGAAATGGAGACATGAGAGGAGGCTGAGAGTCACAAGGCTCCAAGCCACTAAACACCACCAAGCCTCCCCAGCAGCCAAAACGTACCTACCCTCCTACGTGGGGAGGTTCTCTCCTGGCTTGAAGACGCTGTGATGGTCTCGACCAAGGACCACGGTGAGAGAAAGACAGACCTCCATGATGCTGCCTTTGCTTCAGACCTTTCAATAGAGACAGAACCCAGTACTTCCATGGTAGGGCCAACTATTATAGACTAAAACAGCAAAAGGACATCAAGATTTTGTTTATTTATATTTAAAAAGTTGTCACAAATCTAATCTTGCCTAATAGATCCAGGTCCCAGAGAAAGAAACAAAGTGTAGAAAGATGTGCAGGTCAATTTAAAGGCATCCAAATATCCAATGCATCGTTTGGTGATTTTAAAACATGATATATATCTAAAGAATGGTAAGAAATGTATGGCCACGAAATTAAGGGTCTAGATCACATTTGGGGATGAGGAAAGGGGAAAGGCCTGGATACGCAGGGGCTTATACAAGAGAGAGGACGTAATGCCAAACAGGCTGATTATTTTTCCAAATTCAGGTGTGTATCAGAGATTTCGGCTGCAATGTGCTGGGTCAAACTTCTGAAAATCATTCTGATTGGTTACCAAGTTGGCTGAATAAAACCTGGACCACACAGCTCACCAGAGGCCCACACTCATGCAGGTGGGCTGCCAGTCTTCTTTTGATTACTGTAGCCCACGATCAGAAGATTAAAATACAGGAGTGTGTCTCTCATCCACTTACCTGACCCTTAACTGTGTCCTACGGCAGGGCTTGGCACCCTCCCTTCACCAACAAATATTTTGTTGAAGGAAGTGTCTGAATTTTTAAAAAGAACTGTAGTTGCTATTGTCTCGAGGCCAGAGATGGGGGAGATCTGCCGTGGAATCGAGCTCTCTAATTGAAATAAGAATTCTAGGATCCTGGGAGGAAGGAGAGGCAGTTTTGTACCAGGCACCAAAAATGTAATAGAGTGCTGTGCTCTGCATAAATCCCTGGGGGTAGATCACTGATGCTTGGAACCCCAGGAGCAAAATGAGCAGTCGGCACTTAGACTCTATTGGATTTGTATAGGCCTGGTGAACACGCTCTAGATGGAGTCATGATGACCAGCACTCTCAGCCCTCACCAAATCCCCTGACTGAAGGCAGCCCACTGACCCGGCGGCTCCTGAATGAAGAGCTGGCTACACATTCCTGAGAGTGGATCTGGGGATAACCTCACAAATGTGTATTATCCTCCCAGCCCTCTCTCAAAGGAACCAGCAGGCTTTTATCAGGTCAACTGTGCAATGGGAAAAGGAAAATGCTCAGATAGTCAGGGACTGTTGGAAATGGGCCACACTCCATGTGATTTGGGGTTCATGTGAGAGTGGAGGACGGCAGGTAGCAGGTGATTCTGGGTTCATGTGAGAATGGAGGACGGCAGGTAGCAGGTGATTCTGGGTTCGTGTGAGAATGGAGGACGGCAGGTAGCAGGTGATTCTGGGTTCGTGTGAGAGTGGAGGACGGCAGGTAGCAGGTGATTCTGGGTTCGTGTGAGAGTGGAGGACGGCGGGTAGCGGGTGATTCTGGGTTCGTGTGAGAGTGGAGGACGGCGGGTAGCGGGTGATTCTGGGTTCGTGTGAGAGTGGAGGACGGCGGGTAGCGGGTGATTCTGGGTATGTGTGAGAGTGAAGGATGGCTGGTAGCAGGTGACACACGGAAGTATGCCTGGAGGAACCTTTACCAGTCTAGCTTCTGTATATATGTCCCCTTGGAAGCAATACATCATTAAGAGTCAGAATCTCCACATTGTCCTATTGATCCATGAAATAAGAGCTATAGTTACAGGAAACACTGAGTGGAAACAGGAACCACTCATGAGGACCTCTCATGTTCCTCAAGGCACTGGGGAAAGAAAGGTGACTATGATGTTGGCTCAAGTGATGGATGGATGTAGGCCATCAAAGGGAAATAGTGATAAACATGGGAGGAGCCACCCACATGTAGGGAGTTTAGGGATCCCCTGGCTGCCTCCTGGTGCTTTGAAGTCCAGTGGTGACAGTTAGAGAAACTAGGACTGTTGTTCACAGCCAGTCCCACCAAGGTCTCAGGTCCCTCAGGGATGGAGGATTGAAATAAGCCCCCAATTGAAGGACCTGGGCCACCTAAGTGTGGGGCTGAAGGCAGAGGGAACAGGCCATAGAGTGGGAGGTCATGGAGAGAAGCCTCTGTCCCCTTCCTGAGCCTGCTCTTGCTAAAGTCACCAGTCACCTCTAAATTGGCAAGGACAGCGGTGAGTCCTATACTTCCCCTTGAACATTCAGCAGCATCTGACCCGTTGGTGCCTCCTCTTTCCTGAACACATCCCCGTTGTGACCCTGAGCTCTTCCAGGACTCTACCTGTCCACTGGAGGCTCTGACTCTACCTGCTACTAACTCCCCAGATTAGCTACATGTGCCCCCCATCTAATGCCACCTTTCCTAAAACTAGCTTCCTCCTTCTCCTTACTGGTTTTTTTCTCTTTCTTAGAGGGGTGGATGAGGAGACGGGGCTGATTCTGGCTGCAGGGGCTTGCAGAGCAGAGGCAGGTGTTAAAAAGTAAACTTCAAGCAGAGGGGCAACACCCACAGGCAAGAACACGCACCGACCAGCTTGTCCGCCATCTCTGTCACCTCACATCACCTTTGCCTGATGACTCTGGCTTTAAACTTTCTCTATCCTTGAAATCACCATGACTGTTCTGAGACGATCGTTTAAAGTGTGACAATGAGAGAACCTAATTCTAGAAATTACTACCTAAATTCTTAGTCAAAACCAACCCCTTGGTCTTGAATAGTCCTTCCCTCAATTAGTAAAACCACAAGGCACAGAACCGTTTTCCTGGGCAGCTTCTCTCCCTGGAGCCCGCCGCTCTGTCTCCAGGAATGGAATTTTGCTTTCAACAAGAAGCTTTCGCTTGTTTGACTTATGTGGTGCATCCCGAAATTCTTTCTCCTGTGATGACCAAGAACTTGGGAAACCCTCCCCTGGGAGGCTGGTGACAACCTGGCTTCCAGCATAGCACAGGGTCTTGGATGTTCCCCCCCATCTGTGCTTGTTGTCCTCACCCCCGTGGGGGTTTCCCGTCATCCAACCTTCTTAAACTCAGAGAGCAGCAGAGCCCAGGCCTCCGTGCACTTCTCTTCTCTCCCACTTTCACTCTGGAGACAGCCAACTTGATGGTTGAAAATAGCATCTATCTGCCAGTGATTCCATATTTACATCTTCAAGCAAGACCTCAGAAAGTCTAGATCTGCATACCTGCTGCCTGCTGGGCATCTGCACATTTGCAATTTCAGCCAGGATCTTTCACCCAAACTCCAGACTTAAATAGCCAAAGGCTCAGTCCACATCTCTGCATGAGTGGCTGATCCCGATTTTAATTCCTAATCTCACTCCAACTTGCCCCAAAGAACGGCACCTCCATCCTTCCGATCTCTCCACACCTAGACCATCCTTGACGCCGCCCTCATCCCGCCTCTCATCCCCCATGTACAATCTCTCAGGTTATCTGGTCAGCTCTCCCTTCAACACATACCCCGGTCCCCAAGTCTGGGTGCAATGGCCAGGCTTGTCTTAGACAGTCTCTTTTGGGTTTTGTTTGTATTTATTTATTTAAACAATAACTGTATATATAAATGCATTTACAGGGTACAATGTGCTGATTTTATACACAATTTGGAATGCTTACATCAAACTGGTTAACACAGCCTTCACTTCACTTACTTGTGTGAAGACATTTATACTCTTAATAGTTTTGACAAGAGTAACTTGCGTATAGGAAATTTTGTAGAAAGAATGTCTTTTATATCGAAAATTCAGGGGGAAAAGTATCTTTAAAAAGGGCACCAAGGTGGCAGGGATGTGGGACCCCATCCCGGAGAGAAGCCCAGCTGGGGAAGCAGAGCCAGGGATTTGGTGTCACTTTCCTACTTGAAATATTTGCTGACTTGACACAGGGAGGCTGGAAGACTAAGAATCTGAGCAGAGTTTTTTGCATCCTCAAGGGTGGAGATGAAAGATACTGCAGGCTGTCAGGGAGCATGGGCTCCTGCAGACATGCCAGCCACCTTTGGACCTGGAAGGGCTATGACCCCTAGAGGAGGAAGAGCTGATTATAAGTAGACCATCCTCCTCCCAGCCACCCCAAAAAAAGTGAATAAAAGGGAGAAAGCAATAGCCACAAGAACAAAACCATAAATCGTAACCTCAAACAACTTGGATGCAGCCTGGATTAGGCCGGGTCCCTCCAGAGAGAAGAGGCTCCGTTTAGTGCTGCCTTCCCTGGGACGGCGGCTCCTGATCTCTGAGCAGGGCTCCAGAGAAAAAGTCTGGGAGAAAATGGGGTGTGGGAAGCAGAGAAGCTAAACTCTTGGTGATTCCACAATGTTAAGAAGGTGAAATTCAAGTCCAGGACCTTCCTGAGCTGAGGGGCCCCTTAAACGCATCTGGCCTTGGCTATTCTACTGCGTAGACAAAATTCAAGAATTCAGTGAAAATCAAGAGGAAAGCAGACGGCAGACACGAACCCACCGTGATTCACAGACGTTGAGATTTCAGACACAAACCTTAAAGTCACTGTGATTAATAGGGCCAGGAAATTTAAGAGCAAGATATGGAAATTCTGGCAGAGAACTGGAACTTGTAAAAATAAATCAAAAATAAGTTCTGTAACTGAAGAAAACAAACATCCACATAGCAAGCACTTAAAAAGACAGGCGGAGTGAAGAAGGGGAAAAAGCTTTCCGTGGGCACTCCACCATCGAGGGTCTCCAAATTGGCCCATTAGACACGAAAACATCCTCAACCTCATTAATCATCAAGGGAATGAAAATTAAAACCACAAGAGGATGCCTCGACAGACCGACCAGAAGAGCTAAAATTAAAACATCAGGCAACACAACTTGGGGGAAGTGGAAGTCTTCCTCCCCGGATGATGGGATACAAATTAGCGCCACCGATTTAAAGAAGGGTTTGATGATGTTCACTGAAGTTCAATGCACGCTACGACCCAGGAATCCCACTCGGAGTCGTGTGGAGGGAACGTGCGCATGGCATCACTGGCGGTAGCCAGAATAGGAACAGGCCCCAAGGTCCATCAGCTCCCAAGTCAGGCACCGCAGCTCCCCACGCAGCAGGAGCTGACAGGTTCTCGCTGTAACGGACGGGGGGATGCCCCATTCCTGATGTTGATGTAAGAAGCCACATGAAGAAGGATACATGTCGTCCGACTCCATGATACAAACTCCAACACAGGTGAGCCCATCTCTCGGCTTTGGGAAGCAGTACAGTCAGTACCCCCAGAGAGCAGACGGCCTGGGGGTGCTGGAGACGGGTTGTGGTGTGGTGAGGGGTGCTGGAGGCCCCGGGGCAGACATGTGCTCTCGTTCATGTCCTGGCAAGATGTCCAGCTGTGTGTTCAGGATCCGTGCACTGTTCTGTGTCAATAAACAGTTACGTGGACAGCATTGATGCAAAATAACAACCACGTTCAAGAGAGTGTGGTCGCTGCTCACCATCTCTGTGGTTACCGCTCTGTCCCCAGCTGCCCCACCTCTACTGGACTTCCACATAGCCTCTGACTGTCACTCTGCCCCCACCTTGCCCTCCAGCTGACCATGAGGAGGATCCTTTTCAAACCTGTGTCAACTCCTGAAGAGTAGGGGCCTACCTGCCATGTTGGTGCACTGCCTGCACCTGCCCACCCCTGCCTGCACCTGCCCCTCCCCTGCCTGTACCTGCCCCACCCCTGCCTGCACCTGCCCTCCCCTGCCTGCACCTGCCCACCCCTGCCTGTACCTGCCCTCCCCTGCCTGTACCTGCCCCTCCCCTGCCTGCACCTGCCCACCCCTGCCTGCACCTGCCCCTCCCCTGCCTGTACCTGCCCACCCCTGCCTGCACCTGTCCCTCCCCTGCCTGCACCTGCCCACCCCTGCCTGTACCTGCCCTCCCCTGCCTGTACCTGCCCCTCCCCTGCCTGCACCTGCCCCTCCCCTGCTTGCACCTGCCCACCCCTGCCTGCACCTGCCCCTCCCCTGC
>CAUYTI010112649.1:0-63699 GCA_963575145.1 Galago senegalensis
CCTTCCAGTGTCCAGACCAGGGGGCTTTCATTTTCCTTGTCACATATGGAAAACAGCTGAAGTTCCTGATCTTTGTGACAAAATGGATCTATTAATTTTTTAAATATTGGAGATACATGTGTTTACATCTTGTATAGATCCTGATGAAGTCGGTTACACATGTAATTGTGCCCAGATAGTGTGCACTGTATCCAACTGTCAGGGTTCTCTGTGGGCCCAGGCCTGGGTTTGGGAGTCAACAGGAGACAACACTGGGGGAAATAAGACACTATACCAGCTTAATCCATAGTCCTGAATCCTGGAGAAAGTCGTACATTGATTCACATGCCATGTGGCAGATGGAGACAATGCAGCAACTTTCTGACTTCTCAGAAACCTTATATTGATCTCTAATACAAGGCATATATGCAAAATTAAAGGTGCCAAAATTCTAACAGGATGAGCATCCCAAGCCCCCAGGAAGATTGGGTAAAGAGGAAACAGCTGGGTAATCGGGGACACCGAATGTAGTGAGTTGTCAACAGCCAGTAACATATTTAGAAAGGGGGAAGGGAAAGCAAGCCAGGTTCCTTCATCTAATTGCTGATCAAGAGTTCAAAGGATTTAGCCCTGCTCTAAGGTTTAACTCTACCTGCCTCCTGGCACCCTGGCATAGTTGCAATGACTTTGCCCTATTGGGGGTGTCTCTGGGCACCTTTCCTCTTCAGTGATCTTAAGCCCCCAAGGATGGCTTATCTTAGAGGTTTCCCCTGAATTGAGGCAAGGCATCCTGTTGAGATCGTCAGCCTATCTGCCTCCAACAGGCATAAATCCCATCTCCCCACCCCTCCTCATACTTTCTGACCTTAAGTGCAGTTGGCTGGTGTTGCTAGAGTAATCTGACTTCTCATGGTTACTTGTGCTTGGATAGGTGGTATGTGGGGCATAAGTCTTCAGGGATTTCCAGTTCAAAGCTTAGAGTTCTCCCTTCAGTTTGCAAGCAAGGCTTGAAAATCACCTGGCTAAGACTAACCGAGGAGCCAAAGACTTTCCTGTGTAGTGACTTCCCCCCAAAGCCAGGTGCCACACATTCCTGACTTGTAGGTGGAATTGATTTTTAGACTAAAAGTGAAGATTTTCTAACAATAGAAGATGCAATTATAGGGACACTAAAGATAAGGTGCCCACCTATCACCCTTGAGCTCTCAATGGGATGATCTTATGATCCAGTGGCATGGTGAGTTACAGATCTGTCTCGGATCCAGTTTTTAAATTCTCAGACTTGTAAAAACTAGGATAACTTTTAGCCTGTCTCCATGGTTAAGCTTCTTGCTGAAGGTGCTATAGTGGCTCATGTTTGGATTTCAGCTTGAAGGGGGGGTATGAAATGTTTGCTTTGATGCTTTAGTTGAACATAGCTCCTAGACCTTAATTTCCTTCCTCATACAGAACTCAGTAGTTGGATTTATCCAGAGTATACTTTTGACACTCAAGAGTAAGTGTATTTTAGTTCATGGTGCACCTGATCCACTCAAGGCTTGTTTGGCATGTGTCTACCTCCATTTTTAATAGGCAAATACTCATATCATGTAACATGTTTGCCTATTTATGGAAGGCTTGTACAAAACTAGAGGGTCTACAACACATCACCTCTACTTAGATGCTCGTTAAGTAATGACACGTAGGCTAACTCCTGTCATAGGCAATAAAATTAGTTTCTCGGGCAATTACATAATCCTTATGGAGAAGATTATAATTCTTTGGAGTGGATTAGTTCCAGACTTCAATCTTCTAAGCCTCGTTCACCTAAAGACTTTTTAGGTACATGCTTTGGTAAGCCCGCTCTGCTTGCCTTCATTTGCAAGATTAAAAGTGAAGATTTGTTTCTGCTTTTGAGCTCTACCTTGGAATACCTACAATCATGGCTGGGAATTCCTGTTTGATACTTGCACGTCTTCATACTGAACTGGAAAAACTTATACCAGCAGTCTTAATTAGATGCAGAATTTTACATAACATCCATGTATTTCATATGTTAAACCAACCTTGCATCACTAGGATGAAGCTAATCACTGGCTGTGATGTATTTGATTTTTGCATTTGTGTTAATGGCATCGGTCTGTAGTTAAGTCCTTTCCTCGTTTTGGTATTGGGATGTTCCTTCATAGGAGTGGGAAGGTTCCTTTCAAAGTGTTTTGGAATGGGTTCTGCAATATAGGCTAGAAGCTCTTTGAAGGTCTGGTAGAATTCTCACGTGAAACCAGTTTAGGACTTTGTTGGAAGCTTTAATTGTTGGAATTTCAGTGCCAGTGGCTTCTGGTAGCTGAGAACCAAGGGGAAATGATTCTTCTAGCTTTCCAAAGGGATGCATCTCTGTTTACACCTTGATTTCAGCCAGAGAAATAAAGACCTATTTCATACTTTGACCTCCAGAACTGTAAGACTAAAATGTGTTGCTTTAAGACACTAAAATTGTGCTTGTGCTGCACAAAACATGGTCAAAACAATGCTTTCACCTAATAACTTTCTAAAGTTAAAGAAATACAGGTTTAACCAATGAAAGTGGCAAACTTAACTGCCAGACTAATCACCTAAGTGGGCACATAAGCATTTGCATGTGATCGAAGCCCTCCAGCAAGCTTGGCAGTAGAAGTATTTGCCCCTCAAGGAAATAAAACCTGCCTTGACCTAGCAAAAGGAGTGGGAGATGCTAGTTGATATTTGATCCTAAGGGGTATTGTAAACTAGAAATGGTAGGGATGAGAAATGGAATTTCAGGCCTTGGTTACTATCTCACAGAATGGTCAGGTTTGTTGTCCAGCTCCAATTGCTAGGCTGCTAACTGGGCTCCCCTTGCAAGATTGGGAGAAGTGGCAGGGAGGGTGGTCATCGAGGCCTGCACAGGGTTAAAGAGATGAGAGTATCCTCACCAAGGGGGTGTCCTGTCCAAAACAATAGTACCAGGCAATGGTGGCAGAATCAAGACAAAGCTGTAGTGAAAATTGGATCCAGAAGCAAAGAGACCGGGCAGATTGGAATGGTGGCTGAGGAAATATTGGGAAAACTTCCTTAATGGAAGCCTTGACACAGGCTTCAGGTATCTTCTGCCATTGTTGACTGTGAAGTGATGCATTAAAAGGATCTTCCTTAAATGGAGACATAGGAAATGTTCTAGTAGGAAACTTTGAGAAAGCTGATACCCTGTTAGAGATGTTTTCAGGTAAAGCCCAGACCCATCTCCTTTTTAGAAACCAGATGACTTCTCTGTACCCTACTCTACCAGCTCTGGGCTGCTGACTAAGTCTGGGCGGGAATGCCCCTCATCCTCTGCTGCTCGGCTGGACTTTTGTCCCTGCCGTTTTGAGCCTTAGATTTTAATCTCTGCCCACCATTTATTCTCTACCCTAAATCTGACTACTGGATTTGAAAAGGGGAATGCCCTCTTCAATCTGATTAGAAAGGTGGCTGTCATAACTAGGAATAACAGTAGCAACCCTGAAAGATGGCTCAAGATCTCTGGGGAATTGGATTCCTTGAAACTGACTCGACCTAGATAATTTCTGGTAGAATGGCTGTCTCCTGAACTCTTGTGATTGACCAGGACTTAGCCTTTTGGCATACTTTCTTAAAGCAGCTCAAACACCAAGAAGTGTGACCTCTGGGAACCCTCTTAGAAACACCCTGACATCACCCTGAGGGGTGGTATGATCAGCAGTCTGCCAAAATCAAATGGGTACTCACAGCACCCCGTGAGTTTAACAGATACAGATGTTCTCCAATAAGTCTTATTAAACTTTCGTGGAAAATCAACACTCAGGGGAATAACTATTACCACAGTATATATAAAGACGTGAGTTGCATAAGAGTTGGGTAACTGAGCTTTTAACGCCTCCTCATGCTTGAGCTTGAGGCTCTGTTCATAATTATGTAAAGGGAGAAATCTCAGGTGACTGAACAGTATCAGCTGCTTGGGTCATGTAAGATTCCAAGATATGCCTAAAAGGATACTGGCACTCAAATGTCTACAAAAGCATGATTCACAAAGATGAAACAACCCAAGTACCCATGGATACATTGATAGATTGATGTGGAAGAAAGATGGAGACTTTACGTCCTTCATGTTCACATGGATGGAGCTGGAAAATGTTCTTCTTAGCAAAGTATCACAGGAATGGAAGAAAAAGTATCCAATGTACACACCCCTATTATGAAACAAATTTATACCTTTTATATGAAAGCTATAACCTAATAACAGCCTAAGAATATGGGAAGGGGGGAGGGAGAAGGGAGGGGGGATCACTTCTGAGGTTTATCTTACAAGGGTACAAGTGAATCTTTCTAAGAGTAGAGTGTGAAAGTTTTAAAATAATAACTAAGAAAATGACATGAAGGCTAACCAGTTTGATGGAAGTGTTTTGGATTGTGTGTGAAAACCCCACACTGTACCCCAGAAGTGCATTAATGTACATAGTTACCATTCAGTAAAAAAAAAAAAGAAAATGCAAACAATGTAAACTAATTATCTGTACCCTCATACTAAACTGAAATTTAAAAAATAAAATAAATACTGAAAAAAGTTGCATTCAATCTTCTCAGAAGAGTAATTCATTTTCCTTCTAGAGTGGGGACCTGGAATTCTGTGTATATTTACATCAGTGTCCAGACATTCCTCCACCTTCTCCTCACTCCCAGAGGTGTGTGAATCCCCTGCTCAGCCTTCAGGGGCTGTGTGGTTCAAATCCAGCTGGCTATTGGCTTGTGTCACTGCTGGTTGAGAAGTCGTCTTTCTTTGACCCACCATAGCACTTACCATGTATCCTTTTGGCTCTGGTTTCTTCTGCCATTCTCCCCGCCTTCATAGGTCTGGGCCCTAAAAAATTCCTTTTTGGACACTTTAGTGGACCTTTGTAAGGGAGGGAAGTCAGGAGCGGTTTCTCAATCCTCCCTGGCTCAGAAGGGCAGCCCCTCCTGATGTGGGGATCTCAGGATTGGGTGGTCTGTGGGCTTTCCACCCTCTGGGGACAAAACAAAGAACCCTGCAACAGAGTCATTCCCTGACCTTTGGTACTGCCTTCTCTTTTTCTCCATATGCCATCTATTCTTTTTCTGACTCCATGTGGCTCTCCTCAGTCCCCACCTCAGATGACAGGTTGAGTCCATGCCTCCCTGAGGTCCCTGGAGCCCATTTTCTAAAGGACCACTGTTAGGCAGTTAGGTAGATATGAGCAGGTGGATAGTGGATGTGGGTCTGCTATTTTGGACTGGTTTGGGCTACTGTGGGAATAGAGCTCACCACTAGTCAAGACCTTGCAAGTGGTTTTTTTTAGGGAGCTGGTTATATGGGGGGGACTAAATAATGTCCCTGAGACTTCTTGGACAGGGATAGATAGATACTGGTTATTATGGGAACAGCTCAATGAAGACCTTGGGAAACTTCTCAGATGCAGCTGATACCTCCCAAAAGTTGTGTATAAAATCCAGCACTGCACTCTCCATGATGCCTGCAGTCTCTAGGCCAGGTCTCAGCCTGCTGTCCTAAGCATTCAAATAAACTTTCTTTCCTTGCTAAAATTTTACTTGCTCTTGCTCTCTTTAATTATTTCAGTGAATATCTCACGCTGTCACTGTGCCACCCTGACACCTCACTGAGGCTACAGCTCCCCGAGCATTCCCTACGGCCGTCATGTGTGCCAGTGTTGCAGTGGCCTCCAAATGATGGGTCTGCTTTTCTTACCTAGATGGATTTAAGACACTCTAATGCAGTGTTTTTCAACTTTTTCTTTTTTTTTTAGTATCATGGCACACTTGAACCTACAGTTAAACTTCCACAGCACAATGAATTATGTTGATCCAAAAGAAAAAGAAGAGTCAAAAAAGAGAATATAGTTATTGTGCTCTGAACTTCTTTTGAAAATAATTAATAATCTTTAAAAATTTTCTTGGCACGCCTAAGATCCTCTCATGGCACACCAGTTGAAAATCATTGCTAATGGTTTAGTTATATTATAACCCCCTTTTCTCTTAAATGGTAACTTCCTCATCTCTGGTAGCTCAAGGATGATAACGGTGAGATTTTCTAGCAGCAGTTTCGACTGGGAGGTCTCGTTTTAGTATCTGGCATCTTTGTGACTTTGTTCTCATTTGGGATCCAACCTGGCTGGTTTCCATGGGGGCAAAGCTAGGCCAGACTGGGAGTACAGAGCTCTATAGCCAAAAGTTGCTGTCTTGAAACTTAGTTTCCATGGAGTTTCAACATACTGATACTCTAATCTTGCAGAAATTGACTGGATTTCATGGAATTTGAAGTCAGGTACAAGAGAGTCTGTTGGAATGATTTCATGAATTCAGAGTATTCAGAGAAAACATGGCTGTTTGCTCAGCCATGGTGATTGAGAAGTTGAAGGCAGTGAGCGAGATGAATTTCATGCTTAGTTATGTGCTGCTCTGATCCCACTTTAGAGTAAAAGCTGAACTTTGTTGTTGAAAGGCATAGTGGAAAGTGAAAATATCAACTGTGCTCTGCTGAGGGGTGGGGTGTTATTTACTCATCCAGAAATAGAAGCATCCTTGCCTCTGTGGGCCAAGGAGATAGCATCAATCCTTTCCGTTGCAACAGAGTGTGGTTGCCATCCTTTTTTTAATTTCAAAAGAGTAAATATTTTAACAGGCAATTTAGAAAAGTTATTTCCATTTTTCCTTCATAGGTCATGGCTGGGAGTTGAAAGGGAGAATGAGAGGCTGGGCATGGTTTATCATAGCACTTGGCTGAGGTGGGTGGATCCCTGAGCTCAGGAGTTCGAGACCACCTTGAGCAGAGTGAGACTCCCATCTCTACTAAAAATAGAAGAACTGGCCAAGAATAGTGGCAGGTGGGTGTAGTCCTAGCCACTTGGGAGGCTGAGGCAGGGGGATTTCTTGAGCCCAAGAGTGTGAGGTTGCTGTGAGCTATGATAACACACTGGTACTCTACCCAGGGTGACAGAGTGAGACTCTGTCTCAAAAAACAAACAAACATGAAAGAGAGAGAGAGATAATTAGAATTCACACATGGAGAAAGACTACTGTGGAGATTACATGTAATTCCAATCAAGCAAGGGCATTAGACATCTTAATTTGCAAGTGGCCAAACTGAGCAAACTTTTCTCTGCAAAATTATATTTAAGATTTTTAAAAAAATATGAGTTTTCTTAAGTCTTGTGATTAGAGTGGAATACGTATTTATGTTCCTCCCAGGTGCCACCAATAAAAATGGTTAAAACCTTTAGTCCTGTTAGTAGTTCAAAGTTTTATTGCCAAAGTTATTTTACAGATCTTTACGCTTAAAGCAGGTCAGTGTATTGCACTGTATAAATTATTCTAAGTAATTGCTCAGTTATTTTATAGCTTAGCCACAGGATTTTTTCATTATTAAGTGAGCCTTTTTCAGGTTGGGATGAGGGGGCACAATAAATCACAGTGTGGCTTACCACTGGAGTTTCAGCTTTACCTGTGATAAGGGTTTAATAACAGTCAGGCCCAGACACTCTTCCCTGCCAGTCGCCTTTCCACATGGGTATTAGTTCACACTGTTTATTAAAAACTCCCCTTGTAGTTTTTAAATGGAGTGTTTCAGATTAATGGCCCCAGTGGACTTGAACTTCATTGCACTTCATTAAAGTGAGATTGTACTAAAGGTTACTTCAATTAAACCCAGAAGGCGACTTTAAATCTGTATAGATTTTTTTTTCAGAAAATGTGATAAAATGGCTTTACCAATCCTTCAAGGTTAACAAGGCAACATCCCTTTTAGTAGCCAAAGTGCAAAAACTTGTGCACATGTTTGGAATTTTCCTCTGGCTGTGCATCTGCAATTTATAGAGTTAGAAGCAAGCCCCCAGAAAGAGCCCAGGTTAGACGAGGGTCGAGTTACTGAAAGCAGAGTCACCAAACGAGGCTCCAGAGTGTGTGAAATGCTCTACTCCACTTGAGTGGGTGCTGCACGTTTATTACTTTGGAAAAAAAACTTCCTATATAGCAAAAATATTTTTTGAAATAGGTCGGTTTGTGCCTTCCACAACAAAAGGGATATGATATAGAACCTGAGTTTCACTTTGTTGGCTACCCCTCTGTGTAAGGAGTAGCATTCCTAAGCATTGTTACCTTTGAAAATTCAGGATAATTTGGAGGCATTAATTATCCATGCTGCATCATGAGAATATGGCTTCTTGTCTTTAGGCAGTATGTGACGTCATTAACGGGTGACTTCCCAGCCTGAGCAAGAGTGAGACCCTGTTTCCACTAAAAGAATTAGAAAAACTAGCCAAGTGTGGTGGTGGGGGCTTGTAGTCCCAGCTACTAGGGAGGCTGAGGCAGAAGGATCTTCTGAGCCCAAGAATTTGAAGTTGCTGTGAGCTATGATGCCATGATACTCTACACAAGGTGACAGAGTGAGGCTCTGTCTCATAAAAAAAAAAAAAAGAAAGATAAGGAAAATGACTCTATGACTCCATGAAACTAACCAAGATCCCTTTTCCACTGTTTTTAGATGGTGAAGATGCCAAGATTTTATATTCTCAACCTTGCTTATAATTTTAAGAGTTCTTACCTTGTAAATGCTTTTTAAAATGCTGATTTTTATTCTTCAACCAAAGCTAAGCTAAAAATGGCTGGGTTTTTCAGAATGTGTATTATTGTTTCTCTCCCTTCAATGTCAGTGCTGTGGTGTTTCATTTCTTCCTGCTTGTATTTTTGTTGCTGTTCTGGTTTTCTGCTGGTATCTTTTGCTTTTTGCCTATGTTTTATAATCACAAGTGGCATTTACTAAGGCATGCAATGTAATCTAAGGATTTATTCTTATGTTCATGGGTGACAATATTCACCGTGTCTGTGTCCTGCGCACAGGGTCAGTTTTAGGGGACAAGAGCAGAGGTGATGCAATCTGAGGAGAGTGACATGCAAGCCCTCTTGCTGGATATGTTACAGATAAATAGTTCATTTGAGAAAAGGCACTGAAGGCTCATTTAAATATAATATAGTGCAAGGAAGGATAATGCAGTACATGATTATCACCAAGTAACAGCCTAGTTTATTTAACAAGCATGTTACATATTTGGACCTTTGGGGGATGATGAGAGAATGAGTATACGATAGAACCTCGCTCAACTGACCACCCACGGGACCATAACACAGTGCTCAACACACAGAAGTGGTTACTGTAAGGAACTAGGCCTACTATACTGATATGTACATGTGGTGCGTGTCCAGTCAACCTGTGAAAATTAGGTCAACTTAAGGAGGTGGTCAGCTATGAGGTGCTACTGTATTTTGATTGTAAGAAATGATACCTGCAGAACATGTGACACCAAGGACAAGTCAGTCACACCTTGATGTTGCAGTGGGCTGAGGGGTTCTGAGCAGCCAGAAGGCAAGATGAGGCCCTTGGGGAGCAGGTGTTTGAAGAGCTAAAATGATGGACAGAAGTAAATGAGCCAAAGGCAAATCTTACCTACTTCAGCATATGGGATTGTGTTGCCTACACTTACTGCACTTAGCTGGTATCAGAGTGTGATCTGGAGAAACTTGGGTTTCCGAGATCCCTTTGGTGGATCTAAGAACTGAAAACTATTTTTCCAGTAACATCTAAACTTTATTTGTCCTTTTTGCTCTCACCTGATTACTCAGGGGTAATGATACTTCTCCAGACTGAGCTGAGAAGATGATGGGAGAACCTGCATGTCTCCTAATAATTAACCAAGATAATCAAGACACTTGAAAAGAAAAATGTGAAAATAATAGATTCCTCTCTCTCCCTATGTTCTGTTATAGAAAACAGATTTTTTTCTATAAAATGTTATTTATGTTATATACAAAGTAATATATTTATTATTACTATTTTAAAATAAATAGTTTAAAATCATTTTAAGGTTTAATATGGTAAATCTTAATAAATATAAAATAAGTATAAATCTAAACAACAATAGCTTTTAGAAGTCCTTAATACTTTTTGAGTCCAACAGGGTTCTGAGATCAAAACATAGGTATTTGGGAACCATTTCTCTAGACTAGTGATTTTCAACTGGTGTGCTGAGGAAATTTTTAAAGATCATTAATCAAATTATTCTTGAAAGAAGTTCAAAGAGCAGTGAGCATATTCTTTTTTTTTTTTTTTGCTCTTTTATTTATTTATTTATTTTTGATCAACATAACTTAAGTGTCCCCTGGACACTTCAAGTGTGCCAGGAGATTAAAAAAAAGGGTTGAAAACCACTGGTCTAGATGGTGAATTGACTCTTTCCACATTGCAGTTTGTCCTGTGTCTGGTGTGGAATTGTGGCATTAAAATTGAAGTCACTTTGGGAGGCTGAGGTGGGTGGATTGCTGAGCTCAGGAGTTTGAGACCAGCCAGAGCTAGAGGGAGACCCTGTTCTCTAGACTCTACTAAAAATAGAAAAGCTAGCAGGTGCAGTGGTTCACGCCTGTAACCCTAGCACTTTGGGAGGCCAAGGTGTACAGATTGCCTGAGCTTAGGATTTCAAGACCAGCTTGAGCTAGATCAAGAACCCATCTCTAAAAACTAGCCAGGCTTTTTGGAAGGCACCTATAGTCTCAGCTATTCAGGAGACTGAGGTGAGGATCACTTGAGCCCAAGAATTTGTGGTTGCTGTGAGCTATATCACAGCACTCTACCCAGGACAATAGAGTGAGACTCTACCTCAAAAATAAAAAACAAATAAAAAACAAAAAAAAAAAAAATAGAAAAAGTAGCTAGGGGTCATGGTTGGTGCCTGTAGTCTAGCTACTCAGGAGGCTGAGGCAGGAGGATTGCTTGAACCCAGAAGTTTGAGGTTGCTGTGAGCTATGATGCTGCAGCACTCTACCTAGGTCTAAAAAAAATGTGTGTGTGTTTGTGTATTATATATATTTTATATATCCTGGGCATGTCTCCAAAGAAACTTCTCCAAATATGATTGGGAGGAAAAGTTTTGCTCAGAAAGCTTTATGTCACGAGACAGAGCAAATATTAAAGAAGATATTTGTGACTGAGTCCTAGTAGGCAATAAGTAACAAGCCTGAAAGAATTAAAAGGAAGGAATTTGAGGGTGCTAAAACCAAGCTTTCTTTAAATTATCACTCTGGGGTAGTTATCAAAGGCTTGACCACTGAAAAGATTATAAAGTTTTAATTTGTGTCATACTTAATTCACATTAGAAAAGAATGTTTTTCTCACGTGGGTGTGGATGAGAAGGTGCATGTTGTCACCTATGGGGTGAGAACTGGAAATAACTCAGGTTTATTGGATTAGGATGAGCATGTGATAGGCCCAGTGGGCCTAGGCTAAGATAGAAAGGTGTCAGGCCTAGGCTATAATGAAAAAATACCAGTTAACTTCTAGCAAATTTCTGGACTGTAAGCTTTCAAATGAAATGAAATAAGTCTAGTTCACTCCCAAGATAAATAAGAAAGTACTAATTGATTTCTTGCTTCTAGTTCATTCCCAGTTTCTTGCTTGGCTAACTACCTGGGAAACAGACCGGGAGATACCAATTGTTCCTGGACTGACTTTTAAACAATTCTGAATCTAAGATGTATAGGGAGAAAATAATAAAACAAAGATGTATGATGTATGGCTAACTAACTGCAAAATTCTGCTTCTGTACAATGCTTGCTTGCTACCCCACCTGAATGCACCTGGACAGCCTGTGTGCCAACCAGGATGCAGACCAAGCCTTAAAAACCCAACCCCTTAAGTACTCGGGGCTGCTCCCAGAAACCCCATGTTGGGACACTGAGGCAGTTACCAGCCAGCTCTTCAATAAAAGGACTCTGCTGTAAATTTGGCTTGTTTGGCAGTGTGGTCTTTGTGGAACTCCTGGGCACAACACATGGATCAGGGACTCTCAGGCTGATATTCAGAGTGACAGGAGTCACAAAGTGGTGGATAGACTCAGCAATGTTATCGAGACGATTTTCCCATGTGATAAAGTGTGACCAAAAAATTATTGGCTCTGCTTTTAGGCAAGAATCAATTGACAAAGCTCAGTGTATGACTTTGCTTTGGTGGAGATCACATACCCAGTCCCAGGCCAATGAGCAGAAACCAGGAATGGGGTGGTTGATGGATTGACTGATTTTACATTAATATGAGGGTATGTAGGATAAGGTTACATTGTTTGCTTTTGTGAGGTGAAGTCTGAGTTGTAGTTGAGCCCTTCACCCAGGAAGTGTGCCATATATCTCTACATCATGCCCATTGTGTAGGAGCTTACCGAACTCCCTCCCTCCCTCTTCTTGAATTTAATGGTGTCTTTCATGTGAGCCTATAGTTGTTCATCTACTGGTTTCATATCAGTATTGAGTACATTGGATACTTGCTTTTCCATTCCTGAATACTTTTCTAAGAAGGATGTTCTTCAACTCCATCTAGGTTAATAAAAAAGATGGAAAGTTTCCATCTTTTTATAACTGAATAGTACTCTATGGTATACATATACCACATTTTATTAATCCATTCATGGGTCAATGGGCTTCCACATCTTGGTGATTATGAATTGAGCTACTATGAACAATTGAGTGCAAATGTCCTTATGGTAAAATGATATTTTTTCTTCTGGGTAGATACTTAATAATGGGATAGCAAGATGAAATGGGAGGTCTACTTTTAGCTGTTTGAAGATTCTCCATACTTTGTTCCCAGAAAGCTGTGTTATGTTACCAGACTTTGGGTTACATTACAAGTCAATAGTGATCAAAACAGAATAGCGTCATTACAATAACAGAGTCATAGACTACAGAACAGAACAGAGGACCTGGAGATGAAACCAGCCTCATATCACCACCTGATCTTTAATAAACAAAACAAAAATAGGCAGGTGCACTGGCTCATGCCTGTGATCTTAGCACTCTTGGAGGCCAAGGCTGGAGGACTGCTTGAGCTCAGGAGTTTGAGACCATCAGATTTTTGAACAAGAGTGAGACCCTGCCTTTACTAAAAATAGAAAAATTAGCCAGGCATTGTGGCAGGTACTTGTGGTCCCAGCTACTTGGGAGGCCGAAGCAGGAGGATCTCTTGCGCCCAAGAGATTGAGGTTGCTGTAAGCTAGGTCGAGGCCACTGCTCTCTACCCAGTAGACAAAGTGAGACTACATCTCAAAAAAAAAAAAAAAAATATATATATGTATATATATACTGGGAAAAGAATCCCTGTTTAATAAATGGTTCTTGGGGACCTGGTTAGCCACATGTAAAGGGATGAAACTAGACTCATACCTCTTACCACTTAGAAAAATTAACTGACACTGGAACAGGGTAGTTTAAATCAACTTCCACCAGAGGGAAAGACTGGCGCTTAAGGAGAATAGCTCTGCACACAAAGGAGTGCATTGTTCACATAGAAAAAGAGGGGAGCTGGGCAGAAAAAAACAAACAAACACAGTCACATCCTAAATATGCCAGTTTAACTTGGCAACTGAATTTTTACAAAAGACTTCTTCATTGGGTTTTGGCCTACCAGATTACTAATCTCTCTAAACTCATTAAATCACAACATTCTTTGTGCATTGGTACCTTTACTATCTACTAAATTACCTTTAAGCACCTTCTGTTGGCATTTAAGATCCCCCAGAATTTGGTCTCACCTTGCCTTTGTAGTTGCATCTCTTTGATTTTCCTATAAAAGCCAAGGTTGTCTAGCCTCAGAATCTTGAGCACATTGTTAAGCACGTTTACTTACCAATGTCTTACTAAATCAAGACCTTCGTCCTTGTGATTCTGCTTCTAGTTAAATACTAACTCTTCATAATAGTCAAGCTCAGGTGAGGTGGAGGAACAAATCGTCCTATAGGAATCAGCAGACCCTGAGATTTCAGACTCCAAGTGTTGGCTGTTTTTCTGGGGTTGTCCCAGGATAGTATCACCTTGATGGGTTTAGGGGTTAGCCCTCAGGCTCAGAAATCTAATTCTGTTACCAAATCGTCTTCACAGAAGCAAAGCTCACAAGACTAATTTTTTTTTACAGAGTCTTACTATGTTACCCAGGCTAGAGTGTCATAGCCTCAGCCTAGCTCACAGAAACCTCAAACTCCTAGATTCAATTGATCCTATAGCCTCTGTCTCCTTGATCCTACAGCCTCTGCCTCCCAAGTAGGTGGCTCTACAGCTGGCCAACACCATCCCTAGCTAATTTTTTTTATTTTTAGTAGAGACAGGGATCTTTCTCGTTCTTGCTCAGGCAGGTCCAGATCCTGAGCTCATGTAGTCCACCTGCCTTGGATTCCTAGAGTGATGGGATCAGAGGCGTGAGCCACCAAGCCCGGCCTCAAATTAAGAACTTTATACTATTATAGGAGCGACTAATGGGAAGACCACTTGCTTCTTTATGTCAATTAGAACACCTACCCAAGTGCTAGAATTTTAATACTTATGGGGGTGGGACACAATTATAAAAGGGCATTTACCTAACAAATGCAATCAGTGTAACCTGGTTCTTTGTACCTTCAGTGAATCCCCAACAATAAAACTAACTAACTAACTAAATAAATAAACAAATAAATAAAAAAGAGGATGCCTATTTGCAAACAAAGTGGACCACATTATTAGTTTCATGAGGCACTATACCTTGTGAACTCCTAGGATGCAGGCTGTTCATTCTTCCCATTAACTTGTCAAGCTACTAAACTAATTTCAGTTTTATGATAGGGAAAATGAACATGATAATTGATGTATGTTAGAATGTGATTGGATCACAACGATTCAATTCAGGATTGTTTTGGGGGGTGATCAGGAGCAGCAGTCACATGTATGAGTTTAAGGAGATGTTAGGGGAGAAGAGGAGGGTCACTTGGAAGGCTTTCAAGGTCATGGAGTTATAAGGCAGGTCAGAACCCTGGACACATCCTTGATCTACAGCATCCGCAATTGTGAGAAAACTTTCTTCTCAGATTATTGTCTTTTATTTAGATTTGGACCTCCCCAGCTGACCTCTCCTCTAGATGGAATTCTTTGGCTTGGTTGTGGAAAATCTCTGAGTTTGTGGGAAGCTTTTATCAGTTAATTGGTTGGTTGCAAACAATAGAAATCAACTCTGAATAGGAGATTCAGAAGACATAATATTTATTAGAAGTATAATTAGTGAGAACACTAAATTCAAGAAGGGGGAGAGGGAGGAAGGAGGGGAAAGGTGGGAGAGAATAGAGGTGGGAGGGAGGAGGAGGAGAAAGGAAGGAGGGGGAGGAGGAAGGAGAGAGGTGGGGATTACTAAGCTCCCACCTAACTGGCATGATGTAGGGGTATATGGCACATCTCCTGGATGAAAGGCTGTACTACAACTTGGACTTTATTAACAAATGCAAACAATATAACTGAAATGTATGTACTCTCATATTAATCTGAAATTTAAAAAAAATTAAAAAGAAATAAAATACTGGTAGCTATGGCTCAATAGGGTTGTAACAACTCACTCTCCTCTGAACTATCTGGGAATGCCTGTTTCCTCACACCTTTACCCATGTGCTAAGTGATGGAGTTTTCCAAATCTTGCCAGTCTAATCATTGAAAAATGGCTTCTCTGTGTCGTGTTAATTTGCATCTTTCCTCTATGAGTGAAGTTGAACATCTTGCCACACATTTTAGAATCATTGTGTTTTCTCTGAACTATCTGTACAAATAACATGTCTGTTTTTCTATTGGGCTGTGGGTCTTATCAAAGGTACTCTCCCCTTGTCTGCACGATGAGCTTCAAAAATAAAAATTGGGGGGTGAGAGAAGAAGTATACTTAGAAGAGTCAATTTCACATCCAGAGAACCATGGAAAATTCCATGTTCAGAGAATACATGGAAATCCAGTGGGACCAGGCATGTAAGAACACAGCCTGAGCAATGCTGCTGATAGACAGCTGCTTCCCTGACGCTGCTGTGCTTTTGGCTCTGTTGTGGCAATGATCTTGCATAATCTCTCCTTCCTCAGAGCTTGCATCACTTTCTCAAGGCCCTAGAACTGGTCAGAGCTCCAAGAGGCCAAGCCTAGGCCATCTACCTCTGCCTTAGCTTTCTGGGAACATCTGGATTCTGTAACATTCTACAGGACAAAGCTGGGCACAGTTGTGCTTTTTCTTTAATTACTAACTTTTGCTCTGACCTTTGGGGTTCTCACTCTTTAGCGATCTGGGTGGACTTCCGGGCTGGCTGGAGGCTTTGTCTTTGTCTCTGTCCCTCCACATCCACTTTTAGGCCGTAAATATCATAGCTAAAGTTCACTGAGTTTGGCAGGTGCCTAGTGGTGACAGATCTATTTGAACACTGTTTACCTTCCCAGATTTCTGGACTGACTTAGATTTGTAATTCCTAGTATTTCTTATTTTGTGCCAGCCCATCAGTGTATATTTGAAAGATTTAAAGATGTTGTAGCCAGTATTTCCTCTTGCTTTCAAACTGCTTATCTAGATAATCACACGCAGAAATAGGGGTTAGGACTGGTTTTTTGTAATTACCTCATGGAAAGAATAAAAGTGTGCATATCAAGGTGGTGAAGAAAATGATTCCCGGGGGAACAGGGAGGGAAGGTATTCAAATAAACATGCTTAGATGATGAATCAACGTGGCCAAAGTGCTATTAATCAGAGCTCAGCAGACAGAGCCAGATATAAACTTTATGCTGTAATTTACTTGGATTATTTATTGGGAGTCTGCTATTTCTTCAATTTAATAATAGAATAATAGCCCAGGCATACACAGCCTGGTGAAATAAAAGAAGCAGCTGGTCATAATCTGAATATAACAGCTGTATCAAAACTGTGTTATGCATTGGAGTTTAGTGACTTTTGTAAGATCATCTTCTGACTGATTCTGAGCATTTATTTGGGCTCTGCAGCTCCAGAAAACTCTGACAGGTAGATCTGCCTGGTGAGAGCCATGCTGAAGCCTAGATGAAGGCCCCCAAATTCACTTTGCTTGATGTCAAGATGGGAGCCCCCAAATTCACTTTGATTGATGTCAGGGTAGAGGCCCCCAAATTCACTTTCCTTAATGTCCAAATGGGAGCCCCTGAATTCACTTTCCTCGATGTCCAGATGGGAGCCCCCAAATTCACTTTCCTCAATGTCAAGATGGAGGCCCCCAAATTCACTTTCCTTAATATTCAGATGGGAATTCCCAAATTCACTTTCCTTAATGTCAGGGTGGAGGCCCCCAAATTCACTTTCTCCGATGTCCAGATGGGAGCCCCTGAATTCACTTTCCTTGATGTCAGGGTGGAGGCCCCTGAATTCACTTTCTCTCTTTCTTTCTTTCTTTCTCTCTTTCTTTTCTTTCTCAGTTTTTGGCCAGGGCTGGGTTTGAACCTGCTACCTCTGGCATATGGGGCCGGCACCCTACTCCTTTGAGCCACAGGTGCTGCCCTTCACTTTCTTTAATGACAACCAAAAGATCAATGGATAGAAATTGTTTCTATTTCTGTAAGTGGTAGGATTACCTCATCCCAGCGACCACAGGCCCTGAAGAAAGTTCAGGGTCTAGATTTTATATACAACTTTTTTGGGGGAGGAAGGAGTCAACTGTTTCTTAGAAATTTGTCAGGGTCTTGACCACTTCTGTTCCTATAGCATATTCCCATAACAATTCATATCTACCTGTTCACATGAGAAAGTCCCAGGGACACTAATTAGTTCCTCTAAACAGTCAGCTTCAAGAATGGTGTTAGTCCTTGATAAACTTATTTTATCTTAGCTTTAAAAAATTATATTCATTTGAGCTGTAATGAAGCTTGAGTTACATTAACCTGAAAGAATACCTCTGAATTTTGTAGGTGAAAATAAGGCTTTATTATAAAAAGAAATTGAAATGCTAATGTGGAAAAGTTTCAATTATTTATGGAAATAGCCATGATTGTGTCACTTTGGGTCAGAAAGCTTCTGTTTGGGGTGAGACTTGCAGAGCTGATGATGAGTACGGACTATCCTGGGTAGAAGCCAGGGTATGAGGCTCTAGGGTGGGTCATGAGGCGGGTGTGCCTGGGCCACCTTCTCTCTGCTCTGGGGAAACTCCTAACTCACCCTCTTCTATGAGGATGAGATGGGCTTCCCTCTAATGGATGGAAATTCTAGAATTGCTGCCTAAGTGGGTATGGCAGGGAAGTCACAGTTACTGAAGTCACACCTGCCCCTGGTGCCTGATTCATTTCCAGTGAGCTCCTCTTTTGGGGCGACACAAAGAAGCTTAGTTGTGCTTAAAGTCAAATTTCTGAAATAGACTTCACTTCTTGTTTTTTTCTCACAGGGCAAAACTCTCCTAGAGGACTCTAGGGGGAAGGTTCACAACTAAGACTTAGAACAAAGCACGACAGTACCAGGTTTTGCAGCCTTCCTGGGGCCAGCTAGGCCCTTTATTCACCAGGACAGACAAGCCTGTTTGTTATGTACCCAGGATGTCTTGGGAGCTCAAGGCTTTTGTGCTATTTGCAGTAACTTTGTGTGGGTCATTTGGGGTGTCTTCGGTATGTCATAGGCAGATAAATTACAGCATCAGGTTGATGACCTGTACCTGAAGTGAGCAATGTGGAGGTTGGCGTGGTGACTGCAGACTGTCATTGGATTCAGGGGTGATGCCTCTTTACATGATGCTTCAACATTGGAACATAAATTTTTTACATACCGGACATGATAAAAGACAATTTTCAGTTTTTTGTCTGTTGAAAGAGTGGAGAAGTCGACCATAAATACCATTTCCTCCAAAAGTGGCTCTGACTCTTTCAGAGATCTGACACAGTGTTTTTCAACCTTTTTAAAAAATCTCATGGCGCACTTGAACTCATAATTAAACTCCCACAGCAACTTAAATTAGGTTGATCCCCAAAAAGAGAGTGAGAAAAAAGAATATACTCATTGTGCTTTGAGCTCCTTTTGAGAATAACTTCATGAATGAACTTTACGAATTTTTGTGGCACACCTATGATCCTCTCTGTGCGGTGGCACATTAGTTGAAAAATCACCGACCTGACACAGGGAAGGGAGGAAGGGAAGATGGTGAAGGCTTCGGCAAGGGACGGCCTGGGCATTTTGAGATCTTTGGCCTACTTTTGTCTCCACTGCATGAACCATAGACACACTCCTGTGAGCTATTTGGTAGCAAGTTCAAAGCAAAGGATATTATGTCTGGGAATATCATGTCTTAGAACAAGTCAGGAGGCAGGGTCCGACTTGCAGTGGCCTGGGAAGCACCTGGCAACCAGGCTGCAGAACTGGGTCTACCAAGCTCCCACCCGCTGGGCTTCCCATCATTATTATTATTATACATCATTCTGTTATCATCTCATCTTGCCATCCTTCCTGATGGGGTCTGAGCGGAAATGGGTTTATAACAAGCATAAATTATTATTTTGTATTCATCTGTATGTTCAATTTATATATCTTGAAACTTAAAGGAAATTCACAATTCATGACTAAGAATTTTTCTTGCACAGTAATTGAGTTTCAGGAGTTTAAAAAGTTCTCAGGTGGTGAAAGTCTTTCTGTAGATATCTTGATGGGGAGTCATTTCATAATGAGGTAAAAGAATCTAGGGTGTTTTGGTGTCTGTCTCTAACCCTTGAGAATTGACTTTATAGGAGGGAATTATGTTTTATCACTTTTGGGACCATTTTCAGAGGGGGGAACGTGGAAGGGAGAGAGTGAGGCTCCCAGCATTGTGCCTGCTCTGAAGTGGCCTTGTCATGGTGGTGCACGGGGCTTATCTTCATTGAAGGTCACACATACATCTGTGTAGAGAAGAGATTTTTGTATTGACTTGAAAAGTATATTCTATAGAGCAAATAAAAACTGCTGTTTTTCTAGAAGTTTCTTAAATTAGCCTCTTTTGTGTCCTGTAGAGCAATACTTTGGTCCTTATGAGTCTATGCGCCATGGGAGTTCTTTTTTTTTATTTTTTTCTGTTTTGTAAATATTTACTATAATGCAGTAGATATCATGGATTTATCCAAGGAACACAAACCACACATTCATACCTGTTAAATGAGTTCAGCAGAAAAGGGAGCTATAATTTGTTTCCTTGATTCAGTTTTAATTTGTATACCACACAATACTATTCAGCCACTGAAAAAGATGGTGACTTTACATCTTTTCTAGTAATTTGGATGGAGTTGAAATACATTCTTCTTTTAGTAAAGCATCACAAGAATGCAGAAGCAAGAATCCAATGTAGTCAATTTTGATATGAGGACAATTGATGCTCGTACATGTTGGTGGGTGGGACATGGACAAGAGGAGAGAGGGAAGGAGGGAGGGGGATGGGGGGCCATGGTGTATGATACATCTCTTGGGGATGGGACACTATTATTAGAGGGACTTTACCCAGCAAATGTAAACAGTGTAACCTGGCTCTTTGTACCCCTCAATGACTCCCCAAATATGAAAGAAGAAAAACAAATAATAAAAATATACCTCTCCTGAAGATATGAATCATTTTTACTTTTTGTTCACATTTGATTTACTTTTTACATGTGTATAGAAAGAGATGCATAGTTTTCTGAAGGTGTTAAGAGTGTTGTCCTCTAAGGGCTTTTAGAGCAATATCTTTTCCATTGTCCCTGGAGTTCTTAATTTGCTTCATCAGAACACACACACCACACTTTATTCTTCCCATGTGTCACAGAACAATGGTGCACACATAACTCTGTTGGCGGAGCCAGTGTCCTGTGCTCTGCTGTTCCGGAAAAGCACATCTGGACAGAGAAGAAACTGGCACCAAGATGTCTCTCTCGCCATCTATGCGATGCACTGATTCACCGGCAGGGAGGGGCAGGGGCAGCCCAAGTGCAGTGGGATGACGTATGTTTTAAATGTCAACAAGAAAAGGAGACTGAGAAGAAAAAGAAAAGA
This sequence comes from Galago senegalensis, assembly GCA_963575145.1. Lineage (NCBI taxonomy): Eukaryota > Metazoa > Chordata > Mammalia > Primates > Galagidae > Galago > Galago senegalensis. The sequence goes on from CAUYTI010112649.1 coordinate 20,823, forward strand.
AAAACAGCTCTGAATCTCGGGAGCCTGCTTTCTGGGGTAAGTTACCAGCTGCTTGCGTTTTACAGGCCCCATCTGCACAATATTTGCTGACACACGTGGTGTGCACCTGACTTGTCCATCCACGGTTCACTGAAGCTATATAGTTTCGTCATTCACAGCAAACGTGGAAAGGATTCCCACCCTCCTGGTGAAATGGAGTTGGTATTTAGATTCATAAAGGTATATAGACAATAATTTTTGTTTTATTGATTGATTGATTGAGACGAAGTCTCACTCTGTCACCCTGGGTAGAGCTGTGATGTCCTAGCTCACAGCAACCTCAAACTCTTGACCTCAAGCGATCCTCCTGCCTCAATCTCCCTGGTATCTGGTACTACAGGCCCCCACCACAACACCTGGCTAGTTATTCTATTTTTAGTAGAGACAGGATCTTGATCTTGCTCAGAACTGGTTTGCAACTCCTGAGCTAAAGGGATCCTCTCACCTTGGCCTCCCGTAGTGCTGGGATCACAGGCATGGACCAACAGCCCAGCCTGACTGTTTAAACTCCTACTCCTCTGTGGTCTCTCTCTTCCATGGCTTTATAAATGACACCTGCATGCAGCACTGAATTAGTTGAGGGATGGAGGTAAGGTGTCTCTGAATTCCACACAGGCCCTTGTGGTGACTTGAAAGAGGCCAGGTCCTCTCTTGTTGGACTTGTGGGATTATCACACAGGCTCACACTCTTGTACTTCCACATCATTCACGGGGGTGGGAAGGGGAAAGAAACCACCTTCACATCCTGGACACTCACATGCATTTAATATTTTCTGGTTCCATGATGTTTAATATTCAACCTTTCCAGTTGACCGATGGCTACCATGCTGACCACTGTCAGGAACTGCTTGAGATCCAAAGATCCCACACATGGAGATAATTCTCTAGTGGTTTTGGAGCTGATGCCTTGGTGAATGTAATGCCTAGTGGGTTCCATCCAGTGGGTAGGAACATGGACTGGAACTGTGGAACTGGCTTAGTTCCACACCAACACTTTACTCATGGGTTTCCTGCCTCATGGGTGTAACTACCAAGCAGCATTTTATCGTTCTCTCCACGGATCTAAAAATTGCATTTCTGTATGATAAGCCACACTGTGTATTGTATGTTTTACCTTTTAATACTATTCCTAATTTCCAGGGCATGCCTGTTCGTTTCCACTGTTCATAATTACGCTGAAAGTAGTAGCTATCTTTTTTTGCTTCCCTCATGTGGTAAAGGTCATCTTCAAGCCTTCACAGTTGGGCACGGGTGCTCAGGGAAGACTATCAAGGAAGGTCCCATGTGGGACCCTGTCTGGTCATGCAAAGATTAAAACAGTGAGGGTTAGGGAGCTTGCCTTTTGGGGTGGAAACTTACAAAGCCAGGAAGGAGGAACAGGCCAGGGTCTCCCTTGCTCCCATTTTTTCCATGGTGAGATCAGAGCACTGGGGTGCATTGCTGGCAAGAAGCATAGACTTGTGTCCTAGTGGGGGTGCCCTGGCTTTGTGGTAGAGCAAAACTGAAAGCAAACAGGGAGGTGTTTAATTGGGTCACCTGAGCAGCAGGCAGTGTGCACATGGGTGTTAGCCAGTTATGGGAATTGCCAGGAGCATTCACTGCCCAGCACCTGGAGGTCCCAGGGCCTTAGACAGCGCTGGGGGGTAATAGGGTGTGGGATCGGATATGGCCTCTTTTCTGGGGATGAAGTGGTGAGGAGAGTATTCGCAGCACACTTGTGTCTAGGCAGGTCAGAGCGGGCATCTGGGGCCACTTACATTGCTCCTCACTCTTTCTACCACCCTATGCTGTTGCCATATTGTTTGGTAGGTTTTGTTTCTTAGCAGGAGAAGGGCAATGTTGTGGAAGAAATGACCAACCAGTCTAAACCCTCTATTCGTAATAAAATCCTTTCCAGTTTTGAGCTCATAGGGCTCTAAGAAGAGCCCCTTCAGTTTAAAACTGGGCAAAGTGTTAACTAATACTCTGTCCAGTGTAGTCCTCTGCCCTCTAGGGAGAACCAAATGAACCATCATGGGGTTTCCATCTTCAATTTCTATAACCTGCTGTCAAAATCAAACTGCAGAGACACTGTCCACCTCAGGACCATCCCTACACACCAGACCTCTTCTCCCTCTGCTCAGGTGACACCACCCTAAAGAGCCATTATGCACAGACCAAAAGCCCCTTGTGGAGAATGAAACTGGGTGCGGACCACAGAGAGATCGGCAATCAGCACCACAGACTGCGTTTCAGTTGTTTGTCTTAATTAGAGTATTTACGAACACTTCGGTTACACCATTTGGATCAGTGTGGCCGTCTGTGGGGGGAGGGACAAGGAATAACACAACGAGGTTTTCAGTTCAGTGTTTTAGGTGTTTTCAAGGTTTGCTGAGCAGTAACGGCTCCTGCTCTTCTTCCCTCTGAAGGAAGAAGCCCCGTTTCAAGTGCACTTGAGCTATCAAAAGAAGCCAGGCAGGTGATGGTGTCTCTGGGGATTTGCTAAGTGAGAAAAGTGTGTTCTTAGATTTGGTGGAGGGGGCATTACTGTGGGTCAGAAAGCTGTGCTCTGGGGTAGGGGCAGCGAGAGAAGTATGCCTACTAGACATAAAACCGACCTGCCCTGGGTTCTGCGTGAACAGCTAATTTTATGTTTTTCAGAGACTCTGATACTGATATGGCTAGATTGGGGTGGAGAAAGCGGGGAGGGCTGGCGTGTGAACCTGCCACTCCCCAGGCTCTGGCCCTAACCAGCCTCACCCAAATAAGTTTAGTAATTTGTGCTTTTTGATTCTCATCTGCTATTTTTGCTAAATATCTGAAGATATCTTTGGAAACATCTAGTAGTGGACCAGAGTTATCTGGATACTCAGAATCACATGGGCCCCCAGGGCACCAGTGTGCTGGGCGGGGTAGGGGATGGACGATCTCAGTCTGCATCAGAAGATCCTGGTGACACAGACTCAGCGGCAGGACTGCACCTCCCTTGCCCTTGGTCCTTTATTAGGAAGAGAAAATAAACATTAGGTTGTCCACATGGAAGGAGAGAGTTTGCAGCCCACCCCACCTATACTGTCGGATGTGCAGTCACACACCTGTCTCGGTGCTTTCCACAGAAACAGAAAGGTGGGGTAGACATCTGCAAACATTTAAAGATTAGTCTCCTGGTCTCACCTTCTGCTAGAGAAAACAAATGCTTGTGAAGAAATGCAATCAAGGGGAAGCCATGCTTGCTCTAATAATAGTTTGCACCCATTATTATAATATTATTGTTTGAAAACATAAACTTTGTATTTTAGAACAGTATATTTACAGAAACACTGTGAACATATGCTCCCTATCGATGACATGTTACCTTATTATGTTATGTTATTATGGTACATTCATTATTATTATCCTTTCTTTTAAGACAAACTCTCCCTCTGTCCCCCTGACATGGTAGAGTGCTGTGGCGTCATAGCTCACAGCAATCTCAAACTCTTGGGCATAAGCAATCCTCCTGCCTCAGCCTCCTAAGCCGCTTGGACTACAGGTGCCTGCCACCATACCCAACTAGCTTTTCTATTTTTAGAAGAGATGGGGTCTTGCTCTTGGTCAGGCTGGTCTCAAACACCTGGGCTCAAGTGATTCACCTGTTTCAGGCTCCCAAAGTGCTGGGATTACATGTGTGAGCTACTGTGCTTGACTGCATTTATTATAATTAATGAATCCATATTGATGCACCTTTAGTAACTAAAGTCTGCATTTTATTTAGATTTACCTGGTGTTATTGAACGTCTTTTTTCTGTTCCAGGTCCTTGTCCAGAATCTCATGTTAGCATTTAGGCATCAAGTCCCTTTGGGAACTTTTTGATTGTGATTATTTCTTGGGCTTTCTTTGCTTAGGATGACCTTCCCACTTTTGAGGAGTACTGGTCAGGTATGTTGCAGGATGCCACTCAACCAACCACAGAGAGATACCAGGTTCCACCCATGAGTTTGGCCACTAGTGGAAAACAAAACAAAACAAAACAGGAATGGGAACACTTGGCCCTGCTGGTGGGGATATTAAAGGACCCAGGCACTGTGGAAAACAGTACTGAGTTTCCTCAAGAAATTACAAATAGAATTACCATCTCATTCAGCAATTTCACTTTCAGGTATATACCCCAAATAATTGAGAGCAGGGATTCAGAGGGGTGTTTCAACATTCTTGGCCATAGCAGCTTTACTTGAAATACCTGAAATATGGAAGCAGCCCCAGTGTCCCCGGGGGGATGAATGTAGGGGCAAAATGATGCACAGGTCATTATGAAAGTTTTTTGAGATACACAAAGATCTAGACACATAAAATACGCATGATGAAAACAAAGAAAGCCCTCCTAGCAAGACGAATGAGCCCAGCAAGGTGAATCAGGGCGGATGCTGTCAGGTAGGGCACAGTGGCTCACCCCTATACTCCTAGAGCTTTGGGAGGCTGAGGCATATGGATTGCTTGAACTCAGGAGTTTGAGACCAGCCTGAGCAAGAGTGAGACCCTGTCTCTACTGAAGAGGTTAATGTAACTTCCTTTGGGAGTGAAGAGTTTAATGTAACCCCATCTTGGAACTCACTCCCCAACCCCCCCTTCTGGGCAAGGTCGCCCAGGTGGAATCAGTCTATCAGAGGGAGACGCTCCCTCCCCCGCATTTCTGGGCGGCTCATCTGAAGGGGACCAGCTTCCCCTCCCTTGGCTCTCATCCGCAAGGTCGGTCAGCCTAAAGGGAGCAAGTCTATCAGAAGCAAACAAGCAACCCCCCCTTCAAGCAGCCCCCCTCTAAAAAAGTCCCTAACTAAAAACAGCTTAGCCAATAGCAACCTGCCCCACAAAACACCTGATATAATTCCTCTATGTGCTTTAAAAACCTCCGTGCTTCACTTCAGGGTCACCCTTCCCCCAGCAACGCTGCAGGGTAGAGTGACCCAGGCAGATGCCTGTAAATAAAGAAAGCACCTCTTTGTTCTTGCATGTGTGTGGTGGTCTCTCAGCGGTGATAAGGTCCCAACACTATTAAAAGAAAACTAGCCAGATGAGGTGATGGGCACCTGTAGTCCCACCTACGTGGGAGGCTGAGGCAATAGGATCATTTGAGCCAAAGATTTTGGGGTTGCTGTGAGCTATGACGTCTACCGAGGGTGACAAAGTGAGACTCTGTCTCAAGAAATAAATAAAACAGAAAGGATGCTGTCAACTGTGCTTCTCGGAAGTGAAATAACAGACCATGACACAGTCTGTCTCAAAACATTCATAGTGAGCCACGTATCCACATGCAATGGAGTATCACTGAGCATTAAGAGGCAATGAAATTGTGTCACATGCTAGGACAGGGATGAACCCTTAGGACAGCGGTTCTCAACCTGTGGGTCGCGACCCACAGGAACTGTATTAAAGGGTTGCGGCATTAGGAAGGTTGAGAACCACTGGCTTATGACATTATGCTAAGTGAAATAAGTGGATCACAAAATGGCAAATACTCCATAATTCTACCCATTTAAGGGGGTTAGACTGGTCAGAGTCATGGAGACAAGAAGTAGGATAGTGGCTGCCGGGGTGGTGGGGACAGGCAGAGGGAGTTACCGTTTTTAAAGGCACAGAGTTTCAGGATGGGGTGATTCCAGGGACAGATAATGGTGGTGGTTACACAGTAATGCAAGTGTATTTACTGCATCTGAACTGTACATTTAAAAATACTTACAGTGGCATATTTTAGTTATGCATATTTTGCCACAATAAAAATATCAGTTAAAAATGGAATTTTATTTATCTCGTACACCCAATATGTTCTCTATTTGTAGCTCATAGTATGTTATGAACCACCTCAAGTAGAAGTTTCCAGGATCAGGGTTTCATGACATTTCCTTGTGGTGTGGTGCGCATCCCCAACTGTTGGGTTGCTGTTGGACTCCGCTGAGGGAATCTTGTGCTGTTTGCTGTCCTGATGTCTTCTGATCAGAACAGTGGAGAAGGTGTTGCCCCACATGGGCCCCTTTGATGCCAACATGATTTTTGTGTAGTTTTCACCAGGGGCCTTGATCTGGCGATGCTGGTAAACATGGCAGCAGGGTGGCAGGGCAGGGCATTGCTGCAGGCCCAGCATTTGCTGGGAGTCTCCAAAGATGAGATGTTGCCTTGTCCCATATTCTGATGTAAAGGAACTTTCAGTTACCAGTAAAATCATGGATCATTAGCAAGAACGCATTCCTCAGTCCTGCTTCCTGTGTTTTTAACCTTTCTCTGTTGTTGGTTTCTTTTTTTAGTTTTTTGTTTCAGTTTAGTATAAGAGTATAGATCATTAGATTACATTGTCTCCTTTGTTAGGTAAAGTTCAATTGCAGTTAAGCTCTTCCCCAGGAGGTGTGCTGTATACCCCTACATTGTACCTTTTAGGTGGGAGCTCACCGCTTCCCTCTCTCTCCTTCCCCCTTCCTCGTCTCCCCACCCCTCTATCCCCCTGTGTCCCCCTCTTTTCTTCTCCCCCAAGTTGAGTTTGAGTTTTTCTTTTTTGTGGGCCTGTATTTGTCTATCTACTGGCTTCCTATTAGTATTGAGTACATTGGATACTTGCTTTTCTATTCTTGTTACACTTTACTAAACAAAATGTTTTCCAACTCCATCTAGGAGTCCCCATCTTTTAATGGCTGAACAGTACTCCATGGTATACATATACCAGTTTGTTAATCCATTCATGAATTGGTGGATACTTTAGTTGGTGCCACATCTTGGTGATTGTGAGTTGAGCTGCAATGAACATTCTAATGTAAATGTCTTTATGGTAAAATGATTTTTTTTTCTTTAGTGTAGATGCCTAGCAATGGGATTGAGGGATCAAATGGAAGGTCTACTTTTAGCTCTTTGAGGACTCTCCCCTTATTAGTTTCTTAATGGTCACCATCTCAGAAATGCTTGTTAGGGGAAGGACAGACATCCACTTTTGGGGTGTGAATCTTATCTTCTCTCTAAAATGAAGGGAAGTGATGCTTGTCCATGGCCATCTGTAGCCACTCTCATTACAGTTTTCAAAAGTCACCCTCAGGTGCCAGATGCATACTCATGGCACACAGTTGGCACTCAATAAATGATCTCCTGTAGTGTCATGCAGCAATCTGTGAAAAGTCAATGGGAAGGCAGAGAACCCGACATGGGGCTTGGCAGACTTTTTCAGTAAAAGGCTAGATAGTAAATATTTTGGGGTCTGTGGTCATGTGGCCTCTGTCACTGCTGGTGTTGTCAGCACAGAAGACACCAGAGACAAGAGGTGAGTAATCAAACACGGTTGTTTCAATCATCTTTATTTATAAAAAACAGAAGTGAGCCACATTTGGCCCTGAAGCTAAAGTTTTCTAGCCTATTATAACCTTGTATTTAGCTGTTCTTTGTTTAATCTTAGGGTTTATGATTATCTAGAGCAGGGGTCCTCAAACGTTTCAAACAGGGGGCCAGTTCACTGTCCCTCAGACTGCTGGAGGGCCAGATTGCTGGGCCTGGGACAAGTTGGCTGCTAAGCAGGACAGGCAGTGGTGGCAAAAACACCTGGCAGGCTGGATAAATGTCCTAGACGAATTGCATGTGGCCTGCGGGCTGTAGTTTGAGAACACCTGATCTAGAGCAGTGTTTTCAGAGTTTTTTTTTTTAATCTCATGGCACACTTGAACCTATAGTTAAAACTTCCAGGGAACACTTAAATTATGTTGACTAGAAAAAAGAATTAAAAAAAGAATATATTTACTGTATTTTGAACTTCTTTTGAAAATGATTTAATTAACGATCTTTTAGAAATTTCATTGCACATCTCAGATTCTTTCATAGCAAACCGGTGTGCCATGGCTCACCTGTTGAAAATAACTGATTTAGAAAAGTGGCTTTTGAAGGCTATGTTAACCAGTTTGATGGAAGTTTTTTGGACTGTGTGTGAAAATCCCACACTGTACCCCAGAAGTGCATTAATGTACATAGTTACCATTCAATTAAAAAAGAAAAAAAAGGAAAAAAGAAAAATGGCTTTGTGGCTAGGGGTGAAATTTAAGAAAAAATATGTTAAACACTTTTTTTCCAAAATCTATACATTAAATAAATAGAGATAATAACAGATTACATAGGCTGTAGTTTAATTGAAGGGTGGAAATAAAAATTATAGACAAATAATAGCTGTTGTGAGCCCCTGTTTCCCCCCAGGTCCCCCCGTCTTCTCCCATCTCCCCTGCACTACGATGGGCAAGCGCCTGTTCCCTCTGCCTCCTCCCACTCCCCCCTCACTCCCACTCCCCCGTCTAGACTACTGTTTCCCCTACCCTTGCCGTTTCCCTGTTAACCATTGTGATTAAGATATATCCATTGATTAATTATTGTTGTATAATCATAACCACAGTGATTTGAAATGTACTAAGCTGTAACTCTGCGGACAGCAATGTTTCTTGTAGGCTACACAGAATCCATAGGCAACCAAGCTGTAACCCTGCCAACGGCAATGTTCCTTGTACACAGAAAAAATGGTAAAAAAGATGAAAAAACCCGCTCCTCAGGGCTGCTTGTCTTGGGACAATGGCCCCCCTGTGCAGGTGCAAATAAATCACCAATCATTTGCATCAGTGTGGGTCCGAGTCCATTCTTGCAAGTCCTATAGGTCACTTCATAGCAACAATAACTTTCACCCATAAAAATGAAAATTTAAAAAATATAGCCAAATAATAGAAGCAGTGAGTTTCATCACTTGAACATGAGAAGTTCCTTTTACTACGTTTGTTTTTTTGTTTGTTTATTTTTTGAGATAGAGTCTCACTGTGTTGCCCTGGGTAGAGTGCCACGGCGTCATAGCTCACAGCAACTTCAAACTCCTGGCTTCAGGTGATCCTCTTGCCTCAGCCTCCCAAGTAAGTGGGTCTACAGGTCCCCACCACAACATCCAATTATTTTTAGAGACAGGGTCTTGCTCTTCCTCAGACTGGTCTTGAACTCCTGAACTGAAGCTATCTGCTCACCTTGATACTATGTTTATTTTGCAGATGGAAAGAGCAATTAGTATAGATTAATAGCTAATTTTTCTGATTGTGTTTTTACTTTATTCATGTTGATTTTTCCTATATTCCAAATGTCTTAGGCTCAATGTCTCCTAATTTGTGCATAATCTATATGCCATCTGCTTTGAGAACTAAGCTGATTAGGTTCTGTGCCCAATACCTGCCTTGTTCTGTTGGTGGCTCTACACTGGTGATTTTTAACTGGTGTGCCAGGGGACCCTGTGTAGTGTGAGAGGATCTGAGGTGAGCCTTGAAAATGTTTAAAGATAATTCTTTGACCAGCCAATTAAAAACATTGAGTGGGGAAAAGACTCCCTATTTAACAAATGGTGCTGGGCAAACTGGCTGTAGAAGACTGAAACTGGACCCACACCTTTCACCATTAACTAAGATAGACTCTCACTGGATTAAAGATTTAAACTTAAGACATAAAACTATGAAAATACTAGAAGAAAGTGTAGGGAAAACACTTGAAGAAATAGGCCTGGGCAATTGGTCTTAACAGAGGGAGACAGGTAGGAGACACAACATGAGTGTAATAAAGTGGACTGCATGGAATGGTAAAAATTCTGGAGAAAGGAAATAGGCAGAGTGGTGTTCTGGGAGAAGGGGCTTTTGGACAGAGACAGCAGAGCAAAGATCTCCAGGCAGGTGTCTGCATTTGCTCTCCTGGAGCCATGGTTGCATCTGTGAGTGGTGGTGGAATTTGAGAGAAGAGATTGGACTGGTTTGAGGTCCAGAGACCATGCGAGGCTGTTGGCTTAGAGCTGGAGAGCCATTGCAGGGTGCTGAGCAGAAGTGGGGCAAAGTAAGAGGTGAGTTTCAGGAGCTATTCTGACTGCTGTGCCTTTGAGCCAGGATGTGGCCCTGGTTTTGAGAAAAGTCAGGTTTAGGTAGATTGTGACAGTTGGGCCTACCACATTTGCTGCATGATTGGATGGAATATGGGAGGGGAAGGAAAGAATCTAGGATGATGCTCGGGTATTTGGCCTGAATCATGTATTCACAGAAATCCTTTATATACTGAAATAAAAGAAGAAAAAGTTGTAAAAAGTATTCTCTTTTAATCCCTGTTTTTGTACTGTTGAGAGAACCAGACAAACGCCATTTTAGGCAGCTCCCACCATCTTGAGAAATAAGTTTCTGTTTCCCCACCAGGTATTTCCCATAATCGCATGATTCCTGCCACCCAATCAGAGCACACCTCACTGGGCCACTAGTGCCCAATCCTGCGCGCCCCATACTCAGATCTTCCCCAAACCCCACCTACGATCCCAACCTCATACCCCCCCCCCCACCCCCCCACCCCCCCCCCGCCCCAGCTCGTGGCTCTCAGCCAGGATCCCTTGCAATGGAGCCCCCGGGAGTCCAAGCTCCAGCTTGCTGCAATAAAGGCCCTTTTGCTTTTGCATCAGACTGGGCTCCTGGCGGTCTTTGGGAACTACGCGATCTGGGCACAACACTGTAATTTTGTACTGTAACTTGAAAATGCCAACAGAATCTCTTCAGGTTGGAGAAAAATAGGCTTACATAAAACCTATTTGCAACTTCTGGTCCTCTGGTAGAAGCCTTGCCTCTGTTAGAGGCTCAGAACTGGAGATTTGGCTCCCATTTTGTGCTGCTTAGTCTTGAGGCTCACATGAGTGTTTGCAGCATTAGAATTAGTTCTTGCTTCTGCTAGGGGGAGGACCTTAGAAAGCCTCTAAGTGCCCACAATGATGAAAATAGTCATTACCGATTGTACCCATGGGCCCTGGAGGTGCGTCTTTAGAGCTCTGCCTTGCCTATGTTATGTAAATTAGACTCTTCCCAAAGCATCTACCTCACTTTATACTGTTAAGTGTTTACATGGCCCTATCACTGTCAGAAGTTAGCATCCCTTCCTCTGTTTGCTTATTTTCTGCCACCTGTCCCTGGACTTAAGTTCCATAAGGATTTTTTTTTTTTAAAGGCAGAGTCTTATTTTGTCATCCTTGCTAGAGTTCCATAGCTTCATAGCTCACAGCAACCTCAAATCCTTGGGTTTAAGCGAGCTGCTTGCTTCAATAGCTGAGACTGCAAGTGCCTGCCACAATATCCGGCTGTTTTTTTCCAGACAGGGTCTCTATTTTGCTCACGCTGGTCTGGAACTCCTGTGCTGAGGTGATCCAAGTGTCTCAGCCTCCCAAAGTGCTAGGATTACTGGTGTGAGCCACTGCTCCCGGCCTTGAAATTATTTAATGATGAAGAAACTTAGCTTTTTATACATAAATTAAATTTAGTTGTCATGTTAGAGTGTACCAAATATTTTCATTCTAGACCATTGACAGGAGTATTTATATGCAAACCGTAATAAAACTTAGTATAGCCCTTTGCTCTTGTTTGCATCAAAGTATTTCTCCACATGGCTCTGTCACTTGGCTGTTTCATTTTGAATAAGGAAGTGCTTTGTTTTGACAAAGGGCTTGATGTAACATTTAATTGGAAAGCATCTCAAGTTCATGCAGAGTTAAAAAAATATTTTCAACCAATATGACTTTATTATTAGCTTTTTTTCTGTATTAAATATATATATATATATATTTTTTTTTTTTTGAGGCAGCATCTCACTATGTCACCCTCAGTAGGGTACAGTGCTGTCACAGCTCACAGCAACCTCCAACTCTTGGGCTGAAGCGATTCTCTTGCCTCAGCCTTCAAGTAGCTGGGACTACAGGTGCCCGCCACAACACCTGGCTAATTTTTGTTGCAGTTGTCATTGTTGCTTAGCTGGCTTGGGTTGGGTTCGAACCTGCCAAGTTCAGTGTATGTGGCTGGCGCCGTAACCACTGTGCTGTGGATGCCAATCCTGTATTAAAGTATTTTTCACATTAAGAAAACATTGCATTCTTGGATGAGAGTTCAATTAGGCTACAGTGTTTGCATTTGTTAGGTAAGGTCCCTGTCCTAGTTGTGCCCCTCACCCAGGAGGTGTGCCATGTACCCCTACTTTGTCCTGGTTAGGTAAGAGCTCACCAATCCCCCTTCCTGCTTCCCCTACCTCCTCCACCCCCTTCCTCCCCAACCCCCTTGAGTGTAATAGAGTTTTTCTCTTGTGTGGGCGTGTATTAGTTCATCTACTGGCTTCATATTAGTATGGAGTACATTGGATATTTGCTTCTCCATTCTTGTGATGTTTAGTAAACAGCTCCATCCAGGTTAATACAAAAAATGTGAAGTCTCCATCTTTTCACGGCTGAGTAGTATTCCATGGCGTACATATACCACAGTTTGTTAATCCATTCCTGGGTTGGTGGGCACTTGGGTTGCTTCCACATCTTGGTGATTATGAATTGAGCTGTGATAAACAATAAAATTTCTTTTCTGTTCCTGAAGCCCATGACCTAGTGAGCAACCTTGTCTGTCCTTGCTCACAAAATGGGTTTGGGGTCACAGTGTACTTTACTGGGGCCAGTAGGGAAAGTGCCCCTGAGGTAAAGGCAGGAGGCTACCCAGGGCATCTTGTCATTCCTTTAGAAACTCTTGAGGCCAATCGAGTTTAAAGTTCACTGGGAAAAATTTTGCAGACTGTCTTCATGATCGTGACACTATAAAATCTTATAATCTTGTACTTCTGACATCCTAGTAATTAGGATGTTGAACACAGGTGCCTCCTGGGTCCCAGCCTTGCAGGTTGGCCATTATCCATTGCTACCTTTCTGCTCCATCTGAGTCCATTCTAAATGAGACCAGGCTGGGAGAGAATGGCTCTGATTCAAATCACTGTAACAGCAACTTTTATGTGTTGAGTGGCACTGAGTTTTTATGTGTGCGCAGAACTTTATTTTATGGTTAAAAACAAAGGCAAGTAATGAGGCAATTAAATTGGGCAGATGAAAAAGAGACATATGAAAATGATAAATTAAGCTGTGGCTCTCTCTGACCAAATGGAGTAATCGTCTCAGTTTCAAAAGCTTAATTATTTCTCACAGCAGCTTTTTCACTTTGCTTGTACAACTAACTTAAGAAGAATTCAGTTTCCTGGGCATACTGAAGATATAGGCAATGTTATTAGTCATTGTTTATTATTGCTTTTAAGGTTAAGATATATGCTAAAGAACCTTTGACTTTTAAAAAATTTTTATTTATTTATTTTAGTGTCAGATTAATATAGGGGTATAGACCATTAGGTTATAATGTTGGTATTTGTTAAGTAAGGTCTTTCTGTAGTTGTGTCCCCAAACGTGGGCGTGTGCCATGTACCCTTACATTGTGCCCATTAACTGGGAGCTCACCCATCCGTCCCCCCTCCTCTCTTTTCCTTCCTTCTTCCAAGAAACTTTGATTATTAATAGTCATTCAAATAAAGTGGAATTTTGGTAGCAGGACAAAGTGACTAAAACTAACAATAAGTTAGGGCATACTCTAAAATAACTGAAAGAGTAGAACTGGAATGTTCTTAACACAAGGAAACGTTACATGCCTGAGGTGATGGATACCCTAATACCCTGACTTGAGTAAGTCACATCATCTGCTTGCATCACAATACCACATGCACCCTATACAGATACACACACAACTATTATATGCCCATGATAATTAAAAATAAAAAATTAAAAAAATGAAGTGGAGTTTAGCATTCTTATACTCATTTATTCTTAGCCATTATGGGACTTTTTGTATATTACATAAGTTGTCTTAAGTTTTTGAAACATCTTTAAACAGAACTTGTCTCTTTTAAGTTTATTTTTCTGAGAAATTGGGCTGGCAAAGGAGAAAGTTCATTGCCCTGAGGATGTATGTAAGTACTGAACGTTAAATGTTTGTTTTGGAGAAATGACAATGGTGTTAACACATCAATAGCTTCTCAGATCGATGTTTTTAACACATTGCTAAGTCGTACTTTAGATTTTCAAAATTATAACAAAATTATGTCATATCACTGTAAATCTCCTTATACAACATTATATACAGACAGCATAAGCAGTGGAATCCCTGCAGGTTGACCACCCGAGGGACTGTAACAAGCTGGTCATCACATGGAAGTGGTCGCCATGAGGAACTCGGCCTGCTGTACTGATGCACACATGTGGTGCATGTCTGGTCTGTGAAAATTAGGTCAACTTACAGAAGTGGTCAGTGTGGGGAGGTGGGCAGCTACAGAGGTGCTGCTGTATTATAACGTGTGGGGAGTATGTATGTCACGTAGGATTTCATATACAAATACACACACTATTAACAGTTCCTACTTTATCCAGCAGAATGATACTTTCTATTGAAATTTTATATAAACCTACTTTTGGACCAACATTTGCCTTAAAAGATGATATGGTCCTTTGCACAAACAAATGTGAACAACAAAAAAGTTCTCTTTTGTGTTCTGTTGAGTTAATTTTGTTGATAGCATTTGTTTTTTAACCCAATATCAATATTTTAGGGTCAATTGTATTTTTACAATAAGCTGAGGATTGGGGGTCTGCTTTGCTTTGTTTTGTTTATTTTTAATTTTGGGGAGGGAAGTAAGCTTTGGGATGGATTTGTCTAATCTGAAAAGCCATCAGAAGCCAATATGTCAGCAAGAGTAAGACACAGGATAGTACTTGGGAGATGCTTGATAAATGGCGCCATTGCACCCGAGGGGGCATTTGACTGGCGTCACTGTAAAGGCCGAGCCAGGTTGCGTCTGGCCAACAATCCTGGAGGCAGCCAACAGGGCATGTGTGATCAATATCTCCCAGGCCCCCCCTTGCCAGCTCATTGCTGGCATGAGGAGTTGTGTGGTGGGGTCTCTCCCTGCCACCCTCACCCTGCTTCAGTAGTGCAGCCTGTCCTGTCGCCATCTTATGGGATCTCCCTGGAGCTGCTGGGCACCATGCTCTCTCCCTGGTCTTCCAACTTTCCCTCCTGCCTGCCTTCATGATCCACTGTCCTGGACCTTGCATCGCCTGGATTAGTGTCCTCAAATGTCCTTGCAGTGTTGGCGGACGACACAGACTGTGGGTCACAGCTCCTCCTGAGGCAGGTTACTCAGCCTCCCCGTGTGTCAGCTCTGTCATCTGGAGCAGGTGAATGTGTTGTATTTGCTCACTGCAGTGCCCAAGCTTGAGAAGGAGGCTGACAGAACATGGGCTCTTCATTTGCAAAAGGACGGGAAGAGAGAAAAAAGTCGAGGGCATTTGAAGGGTAAGGGGACAAAGTGAGGACACATGGGGTTGCAGCATGAGTAGGGCAGGGCCGGTAGCCATGACTCACAGACACCACTGCCCTTGTGAGGACGGGCGTATACATGGCACCAAAATCTGGTGGGGTCACAGCTCCGAAGCTGGGCATGGAGGGGCCAGCTCCCCCCACTGAGGCAGTCACATACCTGCTGAGGCCTCTGGGCAGGGAGGAGGTTGGCTGGTTTCTCTGTGTAGCATCTCTTTTGGCCAGAATTGCTGTGAGCCTCCCCGTCTGCTTTTCTGTTTCTGACTGATCCCAGATGATGTAGCCTGATGACATCCCGGGGCATCTCTTGGGACAAGACAAGACTGAGCAGAACATCTGCTTCCCAGTTATTTTTCTTAATGTGGACACTGTGGCCCCAGGGGGTCCCCTCTGTCTGTGATGCTATGCCAGCTCTGGGGGCAAAGACTGTGATTCTCTGCCATGGCTTCTCTGAGTTCTGTGGTCCAAGAGGGAGTCCCAGCCTCAGTGCTGAGTTCTGGTGTGTCCCACGCTATTCCTGCCGGGCTCAGCTGCTAGTTAGATTTGTGTTGGGGGTGAGGCCAGAGGGGCCCTATGATGTCGCCTCACTGATGTCATGCCCAGAACATGGTCTTGATGAGATTATCTTTGTACAAAGCAAAGACGAAAGGCAAGCACTAAAGTGTTTGTCATACTTCTCTGCAGTCGAATTGCATGTAACCTTTTTGCAAGAGTGTGAGCTGAGCAGCAAAGGCCGCTTCTTTTGAATTCAGCAGAGAGTCGAAAGGGGAGAATGTGGATGCCATTAAAATGTGCAGATGACCCGCAAGAAGGTTAGCCATGAAGTTTAGACCTCAGCCCTGCAGATGTTCCAGGCCAGGTGATTCTTTGCTGAGTGGGCAGAGATGCTTAGCAGTGACCCTGAACTCTGTAGACCACCAGATGTCAATAGCAACCCCTCCCTAGCTATGACAAACACAGATGTCTCCAGATATTGCTCCTGTCCTCAGGGAGGGTTATGGGGGGGGGATACAACTATCCCTCTGGAGAGCCACAGGTAAGGAGGAAGAATTTAAGGTTGACTATATATATTGAGAAGGGAATGGAGAAATAGAATGGAGAGAAGGGGAAGAGATATATATTAATGAAGGGGGACCTGAGCTGGTCTGGCCTGGGGGACAGGGGTGGGTGACCACAGTGATCATGAGCTGGGTGTGAGTCACACCTGGGTTTGGGGGCTCCACTTAGCCCTCTGTGAATAGGGTATAAATAGGGATGTGAATGTTCTCTCCTTGTGATGTCAGGAGTCTCATTGTCAGTGTGTAAACTGAACTCAAGCCCTTGGCCTGCCACCTTGCCCACTGCTATGGCCTAGAGCTCTAGCCACTGGCCTAGCGAGGGCCCTCAGAGTCACAGGGCTTCGAGGGACAGAGTTGAGGGAAGGGAGTAGAGAAGTAAACTGCAGAATAAGACCGTAGGAAGCAGAGAAGTTCCCCTAAGGGCACATGCCTCTGGCAGCATTTTGTTTTGCATGAATTTAGGCTGAAATGTGCTGTCCAGTGGATACATACACTGTATACATGTGTAAATATATATATACATATTTTCCCTCTCAAATGTTAGCCTTAATGTGCAGTAGCAAAAGACAGAAGATGACTTTTTCTTTAACCAGAATCGGAGAATGACTTTGAGAATCAAGACTGAAAATTCATTCTTGTCCTAATAAGTAGTGAGATATTTTTCTTGTAGTTTGGGTTGTGCTAGAGATGATGAGAAAGATGAAGGTTTTTTTTTTTTTTTTTTTTTTTTGAGACGGAGCCTCAAGCTGTCCCCCTGGGTAGAGTGCTATGGTATCACGCTCACAGCAACCTCCAACTCCTGGGCTCAAGCGAGTCTCCTGCCTCTGCCTCCCAAGTAGCTGGGACTACAGGCACCTGCCATAACGCCTGGCTGTTTTTTTAGTTGCAGCCATCATTGTTGTTTGGCGGGCCCGGGCTGTGCGCTTGAGAAGAGATCAGAGAGAAAGGATTGATTTTTTTTCCTATCCAATATTTATATTCTTTTTCTATATAGAATAGGCTAAAGATTTTATTTGGATGCTCATGATTTATAATTCCCATACCTTTTAATTTTGGTTCAGCCAATTAGATTTGCTTCTAATCATTCTAATTAAGTATCAGATTGTAAGAGAACAATCTTCTCTGTAAACGAACTACATATATAACCTATATATATTATATAGTTTATCTACTACACAATTTATATTTTATATAGAAAAGTGAAAAGAGGCTTGGTTAGAAAGACATTTTCATTTTGGTTTCAGTTTTAGTTTTAAATGCTGATTGGGTGTGTGTGGTAGCTACATTTCCTATGGAATATTCACTCAGTATGGGGACTGAATAACAGACACTGCTGTCCTAAGTGTTAGTAAAAACATTATTAAGCAACTTGCATATGGGCAATATCACGTCTGATTGCTTATCCAGGTTTTTGCTTCATAGGTCATGGATGGACATGTAAAATTTGAGCCTGACCAAATGAAAACGAATGAGGCAACAAGGGCCAAGGGTTACATGATGGATGTAAGCTGGTGGGTCTGGTGTGGAGAGGTGGACCTTCCATCTGTGGGGAGCTGCTAACTAGGAGACAGAGGGCTTTCGTGAGGACAATCTGAGTTAGCAATATGAGAGGTTGAGATTGTTTTAAGTAACAGATCAAATCATCCAAAAAACCAAAGAACCCATTGGAGTGTCTATCATGAGAGATTTCCACAACAGGAGAATCATAGAAAAGGTTATCTTTCTTTTGTTGTTGCTGTTCTTTTTGTATTGTTTTTGGATTTTGTAGAAAATGCTGAAGTAGAAAGATCACCCATGATTTCCTCAATGCTCCTTACCTCTTCTGTGCTCCTAAGCTGCTCGTCAAAGTGGTATAAATAGAAAAAAAGCAAGAATCCTGTATATTTCTACCCCTGCCCATATCCTTCAACTAAACTTAAAATAATTTTCCGTTATTTTAGTCTTTTCTACTCTCTATATCACACTTCCTTCTCATGTTTTTGCCTAATCTTTCATTTCAGTAATATTTTCTGGCTTTTCTGATTTAGGTCCTTAATTTTGTATTTGCATTTATTTCTCTGAATATCAGAGAATTAGGATTTTCCTCAATTCCCACATGTAACGTATACACTGTGAGTTCTCTGTTTCCCCGAGAGGTAGCATGTACCTTAACTGGGACAAGTGGCTGTCTGGTGGTTATGTCCTCTAGCTGGTGCTGTCCTGTCATTGCTGAGTCAGGAGTCCCAGCCCTGAGGGGGCTCTCACTGCCACAGAGGGTCACACAGGTGCCACAGAGGGTCACACAGGTGCCCCAGAAGAGCTGCTCAAAGGAGAATTGCATTCTACTGTGAAGCAGGTTTCTGGATTTACCTTCCAAGGAGCCAACACAATGAATGAAGGAACTTAAATCTGGGCAAGGATAGAAAGAAAAAGTAGCAAGACCAATAAAACCGAAACCAATATTCACTAGCACGAATAGGAATTTGCAAAACCAACAAACAAACTCATGAATATATGATACGATCTTAATTTTTATCTTTATTTCAATTCTTTGTTATTTCAGAAAGGATGTGAAGGGTTTGCAATAGAAGGCAAATTCAATTTTATAAATGGTAGAAAAATAAGCATCAAATATTGCAGAGTTAGGAGAACTATTTCTTTCTGGCTGACACCTACATTGGCCACACCTGACGCTGTGAATATTTGCTGAGTTAATGGGAGGCAGAAAATGGGAATGATTATGCTTCTATATAATTTTCTTCCATTTTCCTGGGCAGCCAAGTGGGTGAAAAGAATCAAGGTTTTTCAACAGGGAAAGCTTGGTCAGTAGTCCCTCATGTACGAGCTGAGAGATCCTCCTGCTGTCTCAGATTTTACATCTATAAAATTGTGATGTTAATACTTAGCTCTGGCACAATAATCAAGCAATTAAGGTGAAAGCTATGTCGATTGGCTTAATGTAACCATGTCAGATTGTATAAAAAAAATCAGCACATTGTATCCCACATATGCATGAATGTATTCATGATCTATGTGTGACTTAATAAAATAAAAAAAAATACTTAGCTCTCAATACAATTATAAAAGTCTGAGGTGACAAATTTGAATGCACGTGAAGACTTCAAGGTTTAAATATTGTTCATAATAAAATCACCTCAAGTCGATGCCTTTTACTACTTTGCTTTACAAGAATAATTAAAATATTGACCCCACTCATAAAAATTAAGAGTTTTTATAGAAGAAAAAAAGCTTTATTTTCTATTTGAATCAAAATCCGCTGTAGGTGATCTTGATTGCAGGCAGCTCTGCAGGGATAAAATTGTTGTTGTTATTATTATTATTAGTTTTAGACAGAATCTCACTCTGTTGCCCAGCGTAGAGAGTTCTGGCATCTTAGCTCACAGCAACCTCCAACTCTTGGGCTCAAGCAATCTTCCTGCCTCAGTTCCCAAGTAGCTGGGACTACAGGCTCCTGCCACCACAGCTGACTAGTTTTTCTATTTTTAGTAGAGATGGGGTCTCGCTCTTGCTCACGCTGGTCTGGAACTCCTGAGCTCAAGGGATCTTCCCCCCTTGGCCTCCCAGAGTACTAGGATTAGTGACCCATTGCACTCAGCAAGGATAAAATTAGACACACAGACAATTCTTACGTAAAACGAAAACGTTGGGGTGAATTACTTAGTACAAAGTTAGTGGATTTGTTTACAGAATGTGGGTTAATCCCAAGAAGGCTGAAAAATTGATTTGCAGAGTAAGTGAGAAAATTTAATTCCTAATAAAACACACATGTTCTCGTCCAGTGAACAAGGACTGTTTCCTATCACAAGTATCTTTCCCAAGCTTTGTGGGTATCAGTGAGCTGTATTACACGGCACCGAGACTCTCTTACATGACTTGCTTGCTTGCCTGGAAGGTTAAAACAACAATGAAAAAGGAAAGAAAAAGAAACAAAACAACAATAACCATAAGTGAACATGAAGAACTGTAATTATGATAAAAATATAGAGTGTGTACACTTTTGAACTTAAACAAGTCCTCTGATCAATCCCCAATAGCTCACTGTCTTAGATCACGAGAATATAAATAGTCTTTAACTTCTCTTTTCTCTTGCGGAGAACTGGGACCTGCATGATGGTTGAAAGCTTAAAATTATTATGATCAATATGATTATTTCCTTTTAAGTCTCCTTATCTTACGTCTTTGCAACATGTACTACTCCATTTAGCCCAAAACATATTCAAATCGCGGCTTATATTTTAATGCCACACTTGTTATGTTTCACATACATCCTTAGCAGCGAAAGCCCTGGATATACAGTAAACATCTTTCAGATGCTTAATATTGGCACTGTTTAATACATTCATAGAACAGAACATGTAGCTGAATGGCAAAAGAAAAAAATTGGTGGACCTGTTAGTTTTACTTTTTAAAAATACTAATATGCTGTATATTTTAGAAAAGTTACTTTCAAACCTGTTCAAATTAATATTTAATATTAAGCAACCCTGTACACACAGGCTTTTTATGCCTTAGGGAGGACAGTAAAGGTGTTCAGGACTCAGCTCTGTAGTCAAATAGCTTTCAGACTAATTGGTGAAAAAATACGTATGAAACCAGGGCAGAGTATAAAGTCCAGGGAAACTCAGCGGGGAGTTAATTTAAAATCCCAGATAATGATATATGTGCATATTGGACAAACTCATTGACACTCTACTAGCATTTGGAAAGGACTTTATTAATTGAGGAGGTATTTAAAAGTAACAATATATCTTTTCTTAGTAGACTGACACTTAAAGGAAATTAAATAAAAAGAGCCCTGAATAGACATTTCTAGATAGGTGATTGGCTTACCTTCCACTAGCAAAAGTCCTGAGTTCTTATGAACATCCAGGGGATTGTCACTCTTCAGCAGCTGGGCCCCGGAGCTCAGAAATGCAGCCATGTCCTGGGAGTGGCTGCGAACCAGATCCTCAGAAGGATCTGGGCAGTCAGACTTCCAGTGAGGACCTCCGCAGGCTGGAGGGAGGGTTTGAATTCGAGCACTGCTTGCCTAGTGTACCAGCTTACTGCTTTTAAAACACAGTCCCAGGGGAGATTTTCTTTTTTCAGACTGTCCAGAGGAGTTTCAAGAAGTAGCCAGGTTTTGTCTAATGGCAGAAGCCAATAACTGGAGCTCTGAGAGGTTATTGAAGACCTTGAAGGCCAGGTCAATGGAATTTTTCTGGGGGTTCTGAGGGCCTTGGGGAGATATTTTTTGGAGTTTTTTTTCAGATATTGGGTGGAGGCTGAGAGATAAAATTAGTGTTAATAGGGTGGAGGTGAGGATAACATATAAATCATGCCAGGTCAGATCACATGATTGGGTTAGATATCTAAATTCTTGAGAGTATTTTGTGGGATCTGTGGAGAACAAATCTAGTTTCTGACTTCTGTGGGACACGTCTGACAGAGAAAAAGGGACATTATTCCTGATGATGCCTTCCATTGCCACAACCTCTTAGAGAGGATATAGAGGTCTGGACATGGAAGGCCCAAAGGCTTGGCCGGATCTAGTATGAGGCAGGGAAGTTGGGTCTACCATGTTTCCTTCCTGCCATCCAGGAAAGCCATTTTTCCTTTTCCACCTACCCAGGGATGCCATTTTTCATTGTCCACATCCAGCTGAAGGAGGGTGGGGGGTGGTGGAGAGGGGGGATGTGGTGGAATTCTGCAGATAGAGAGGAGGTTGAGGGTGGGGGGTTGTGGAGGTGCAGAAGGGGAGGGTTGTCTGAGGGTTGAAAGAAGACAATGGAGATTCAGGGATCTCGGGGAGGGGTAGTTTGGCCTGTACAAGGAAAATCTGGGAAGGTCCACAGGATGAACACAAAGAAAGAATGTTTTAGAAGAGGAGGAAGGTCTGGATGTGGGGGATCTCTGACCATTTGCCTAATTTCCCACAATAATTATTGAGATCAGTGAGAATTGAGAGGTCAAAGGTGCCATTGTCAGGCCACTGTGAGCCATGGTCTAGTTTATACACAGGCCTAGCAGTATCACAAAAAAAGATGAGGCGTTCAGGTTGAAGGTCAGGATAGAGCTGCACAGCCTTGAGGTGAGTTAAAAGGCAGCTTAAAGGTGAAGAAGGGGGAATCCGCAGGTCCCTACATTGACTCTATCAGCTGAGGCAAGAGGACCTCTTGAGCCCAAGAGTTTGTGGTTGCTGTGAGGTGTGATGCCACAGCACTCTACCCAGGGCAAGAGAGTGAAACTCAGTCTCAAAAATAAATAAATACTTTTGGGGTGCAGGACACAACTTTCTGAAGTTCCCATATCAGAAACTGGAGGTTAAAAAAACAAATAAATAAATGGGGTTAAAGAGAGGATGTAGAGAACTTATGTGGAGGAGGAGGAAGGAGATGGTGGAGGCTGGGGTCAGGGAGATTACCCGGCTTCGTGTGTGACCTTTAACCAGCTGGAAGAGTGGCCTAGGTCCCCGGGAAGGGTGTTGGATGGGCAAGTCTGGCTCATCACGGTTAGTCCTTGACTGGTACTATATTTAGGAGGCATGGACCACCAGAATTTTTTGGCCCAGAGTGAGGAAAGGGAAGAAGAGTTTTAAAAAGCTCAGAGAGGGTCTATATATGACTGCTTAAGAGACCCAGAGATGGAGGGAGCGGGAAAGAGGAGCTGGAGTGGGGAAAAGGAAAGAAAAGCTAAAAAAGTTCAGAAAGGGGCTCTAGACAAATGCTCACATCACCAATAAGTTGATGAATTTTGGGTGGGGGGTCAGAGGAGTGCTCCCCGTTTCCCTTCATCTCATCAGAACAGGAGTCTGTCAAGTTGGGTCTGACGGGGTATATCTTGGCCCCCCAAGGAGGCTTCTCCCTGTGTCCTTAGGACCAAAAATGAGAGGTCAAGAACTAAAAATAAAACATTATTCCAAAATGTGAACAAAAGGAAATCGGAGTCCAGGTTCTGTGCGGGCAAGGCAGACTTTATTTCCATCCGGGTGCAAGAGAGCTGAGCCCCAGTGTGGCCTTTGTTTCCGCCCAGGTGTGAGTGAGCTGAGCCCAAGAAAGGAGTCAGCACATGGGTTAAGGTGGATGGAAATTTAAAAGGCCAGAGGATTAGGGATTGGCACATTCTCTCTTTCCCGGGTGGGACATTCATTCATTTCTTCCTGGGTGGGTTGGTTCTGTTTGGGCAGGTCCCTCCCTACACTTACTCTATCAGCTGAGGCAAGAGGACCTCTTGAGCCCAAGAGAGCTGTGAGCTGTGATGCCATGGTACTTTACCCAGGGCGAGAGAGTGAAACTCGGTCTCAAAAATAAATGAATACTTTTCAGGTGCAGGACACAACTATGAGAGACTCTACCTAACAAATTCAAATATTGTGACCTGGTTGTTTTTACCCTCACGTTCACCTAAAATAAAAATAAATAAATAAATAAATTAGAAATACCCAGAGGCAGAAACATAAAAAGAAATTTTTTAGATAGAGGCCAACATGGTGGCTCACTCCAGTTAATTCCAGCACTCTGGAAGGCCAAGGTGGGTGAATCCCTTGAGCTGAGGAGTTCAAGACCAGCTTGAGCAAGAGGAAGACCCTGTCTCCACTGAAATAGAAAAACTAGCCAGGTGTGGTGGTAGGTGCCTATACTCTCAGCTATTCTGGAAGCTGAGGCAGGGGAATAACTTGAGCCCAGGAGCTTGAGGTTGCTGTGAGCTATGACATCACAGCACTCAGGGCAACAAAATGAGACTCTGGTTCAAAAGCAAAGAAATTTCAGATGGATTTCAGTGCTTTAATTTGAAAATAAAAGCTCAGGCACAGGGAAGAGTCACACAGCACATTAGAAGAATTGAAGCAGAGTTCTCTGGCTTCCGCTTGTGTTTGGAAAGATTCTAGTGATTTTTTTTAAAGCCATAAACAGGGGCCTTAAAGAGATGGGGACTCCATCTCTTCCTTAGGGCAATAGGAACATTTCTTTCTCAGCCTTTGTGGAGTCCAACTCTGGTGAGGCTATATTCAAGTTTTCCCATCAAATATCATTGCAACATGTAGTTTCTTTTAATTTAATCAGACAGATTCAAAATGTCGAGAAGTTGGAGTACTGGATCATAGGATACTCCACATATAGGCAGTACCCTGGTTATGGACGAGATGGGTTCTATAGGTTTGTTCTTAAGTTGGATTTGTATGTAAGTTGGAACAGGTGCATTTACCTATTACCTGTCACAGCCTCCTAAGTGTGAGCTGTATGTTGTTGGTATATTCAACACAAAGTAACACTTATTCAGTGCATTTGCACTGAACTGAGGGACCTGGGGAGGCCGACACCAGTAAGCCCTCCACGCGGACAGATGAGGGTGCAGCCCCTCCTCACGATCTCACAGGCCTTTATTGAAATATCAGGCATGAGAAAATACAGCACAGTGGCGAGCTTCACAGAGGGTCAAGGTTAAGAAACAAGGAGTTTTTCTTTAACTACACGATTTAACTCTTAACACATTCTGTGTACTGCACTTCTGTCTTGCCTTTTTCTTACCACTGCTGAATAAGACTCAGGGCTGGGACAGTGTGCGGTGTCTAGTGAGAGTAGTTTTCAGTGCTCAGGGCCACCAGTGATGCTTGGCCTTTTTCCCGATTATTTTGTCCCTAGTCCCAGCTATTCTGGAGGGACTACTTGCATTTTTTACCCTATGCTTTGTCCTACAATATGAAAATTGGTTGTTTGTAACTCAGGGACTGCCAGTGACAAACGCGTCACTGTAGGGTAGGTGGGTAGAATGTGGCCCCCTCGGGAGGTGTGCTCCTGTTGGTAGGCCACGTTGCAGGTCTCCTTGAGAGAGTTAGCTCAGTTGAACAAACATTCCCATTGAGTGAATGTGTTACGTGCAAAGCACGGGACAAGCAGGTGCCCATTGTGATCAAGGACACAGAGGATTTCCTGGGCTCTCCCTACCACACGGCTGCCTTTCTCAGAAACGGTATGTGCATCTCACCTTCTCTCTCCACCCAGCTGCCTGCTGCGCTTGGAATTACAGGTGGATAGATAGTCACAACTGGGGGCAGCGTGTCTAACTTCTCCCACGTCCTGCCTGTCACCCTCCCCTCCTCCTTGCCCGGCTGGGGTCTGACTTGCTTGGCTCTCTCTGTGCCTACCTTGGGCTTCCTGTGGCTTTGGTGTAGATACTTGCCTGGGCCTTCCTGCCTCTCCCCTGTAGCCACATCTGGAAGCTCACTGTTATTATCCTCTAGGACATGGTGCTCTAGGATGACTGAATGTTGGCATCACCAGGAGACACACATGCAGACAATACACATGCACACACACATAAAATCTTTAATTCTGCCCTGCTCTGCTGCAGTCTGGGAGAGTCAGGCATGAGGAATATTGCCCCCTCTGACCTTGGCAGTTGGAAGTGCTGTCCCGTTGGTCTGAGCTGTAATCATCTCCATGGTGTCTAGCTCTGTCCTCAGACTGGGATTGGGAAGCGGCCCCCTGCATTGTCGTTGGCTTGGTTTTGACCTTCAAAGCCTCTCTCTCTATGTCAGTGTCTCCACTTCTGTGGCCAATGGTCAGATTTCCGTACAGTCCCAAATGAAGTTGCCAAGAAAGACGACCCCTGGCCTGTTTTCACATCAGGCCACCCCCTGGGCTGCTGGTGGGTCTACTCTGTTGTGCCTGATGTGTGTGGGGTCTGCCAGCAGCCCACTCAAGCAGGGCTTCTCATGCCCCCAAGTCACGCATGTTACCACTCTGCTCAGCTACCCATAGCACCTGTATTCTATGAGGTATTTACACAACGCCTGGCTTCTGCCCAGTATTTTCGTTTATAACTGGATTTGTGTTGCTTTTTGCATCTTGTGGCTGACAGCATGAGAACACAAAATCTCGAGGCTAGGAGTGCAGCCTGTGGCAACAGGACTGGGTGTGTCGCTGTGTGATGTCAAGAAAAATTCAGCAGGAAGCTGTACCTTAGTGCTTTCATTTCGTTTCACTATAGTCCGTCTGCGTGATGGGAACAGATGGGGAAGAGTCCTGGTGGAGCAATGATGCTGTGTCCTTGTGCCTCCTGGGGACCAAAGAATTATATTGAGAGATCTGTCATCTCTCCCACCCGCTCCCTGTTTACTATCACGCTGAGGTCAGGGAGAGTTTAGCAGAGACACTCACGTGCTCGTAGCCTGTATTCCTGAATAGCCTCATATCTCAGCTGGAAGCCACACCGTAAAATTACTTTTTATTAACGTGATGATGCTAACCTTGATGTCTTTTCACAGCACTCTCAGAGATCACTGATACTGCCTTTTAGCTTCTGATTATTTATGGAAAACCTAGATATTTAACCCTATGTTATATGAGTTTTTTTTTCTTTGAGGCAGAGTCTCACCCTGTTGCCCTGGGTAGAGTGCCGTGGCATCAGCCTACCTCACAGTAACATCAAACTCCTGGGCTCAAGCCATCCTTCTGTGTCAGCCTCCTCTCTGTTTTTAGTAGAGATAGAGTCTCAATTTGCTCAGGCTGGTTTTGAACTCCTGAGCTCAGGCAATCCTCCCACTTGGCCTCCCAGAGTGCTGGCATTCCATGGTGAGCCACTGTGCCTGGCTTAATTGTTAACTTTCTTTTGAATAGTTACAGATTCCAAGGAAACTGCAAAAGGGACTAGGGCATCTTGTATATTCTTTACTGGTGACATCTTGGATAACCACAGTATAGTATCAACACCCAGAAACCGACATAGCTAAAGTTCATAGAACTTACCTCTCAGTGGCTTTACATCCACGTGTGTGTGTGTGTGTGTGTGTGTGTGTAGTTTAGTCATATGTCATTTTATCATGTGTGTTGATCCCTGTAACCACTGCTGCTGCCGTAAAGGTACAGAACTGTAGCGTCTGCGTGAGGTTCCATCTGTGTCCCTTTGTGGCCCCATCACAGCCTCCCCCTCTGGTTCTTCTCTACAACCACTAATCTGTTCTCCATCTTGAAAGTTTTATTTCAAGAATTTATATAAATGGAGTAATATAATATCCTATTTTCAATAAAAGGAAAATAATAACAAAGATTTTTATTGACCCTGCAAAATAAATTATAACCATCATTTGTTTCAAGTACTATTTGTCCTGAAAAACGTGCTTTACTCTTTCCTGTATTTTCCAATATCAGGACAGAAAATCAGTACTGAACCAAACAATTGTTGTGTTGGTGTTTTTCCCTACTTATCTATTTTCTACTGATGTCTCCACACATTTAGTTTTCCATTTTCTCTGCTTTTTATCATAGGAAGGTAACTTCACTCTCTCGTGAGAAAGCTTCGTAATGAATATTTATGGAAAGGCCCACGCAGGCCTTGTTTGGATTTTGTGTGATGGGTGTTCCTTTGTATGGCTGCTCATGTGGATTGCCCTTGTGAAACTGGGCCTTTTCAATGATTTATCAAAATAGAAATAAGTACTTAATAAACTAACCACAAAACGAGCTTATTCTAGGAAAGCACCATTTATGAGAAAATCCTACGTTTTCCAAACACATTGTCTATGAATATTACTCATGTTATCCTTTACCCTCTTTTATTCAAACTCTGTATTTTTTACAAGTTTCTGCAACTAGGGTCATGAAATGTGAAACTAAGTGATTGTCTACTAACTGCTATTGATATTAATGATGACTACTGGGCAGATACCTCTGATGCTGGGCCGTATCTGAGGTCTTCCTAGTTTTGCTGAGTTACATAGGATCGCCTAATACTAAGTGCAAACTTACCAATGCATGTAAGAAGCCATTTGTAATAATATAATTAAGAGACCCCACCGAAAAATTACTTCAAAGTAACAGAAGATAGAGTCTTATTTTAAAGAAAATGAATTATTGGGAGTAATTACTATCAGTCCAACCATAATTAGATTTAATGAGACTGAATAGAAACAAATTAGACGTAATTGGAAGCTAAGCAAAAGTCAATTAAATTCTTATAATTTTAACCTTGTCAAAATTATTGAATAAAATGACCAGCATCAATTAACAGAGGAAATAAAGCCATGAGAAACATTTTCAGGAAATTGGTACTTTTTTTTAGGAGAAAAGGTGCTGTTTCACTTAATGATTCCAATCCAGTAAAAATAAGTTCAATGAATTTTGTAGGCTTAGTAATTTAATAATTTCAAATGAAGTAATTATGCAAATATATAGCTTTAAGTATAAAGTAATACAGAAGTTGTTTTTAAGGAATGAATGGACCAGGCATGATGTCTGACACTTGTCTGTAATCCTAGCACTTTGGGAGGCCAAGGCAGGAGGATCCCTTGAGCTCAGGAGTTCAAGACCAGCCTGAGCAAGAGTAAGTCCCTCATCTCCACTAAAAATAGAAAAACTAGCCAGGCATGTGGTTGGTGCCTGTAGTCCTAGCTACTTGGGAGGCTGAGGCAGGAAGATTGCTTGAGCCCAGCAGTTTGAGCCCTTCAGATGAGCTAGGCTGAGGCCACAGCACTGGGGCATAGGCAACATTGTGTGATAGCCTAAAATAGCATATTTATACAAATCAGCCAATCTAGGTGGTTTGGAGCTAAATATGCTTGCTTTTATTTAATATTCACTTTAGAGCTGTTGTAGTGTGTGAGAACTAAAGCTGACCAACAGCTGACCTGTCATAGAAATGGTGCGATTGAAAAATGCATTTACCCCATTGCCCAATGCAGACTTCGTGATTCCTGTCAACTCCAAAAACAACTATTGGTTATTAATACCAAGGGCTCTTAAGTACTCTAGCTGAAGTGCCATGGTGATCAGTCCTAGGCACATGTCTTCTCTTAACACAGCTTCTTTTAATGAGTTTCATAATTTTTGTTGTTCTTTGTATTTAAATATTGGCTTCAGTTACCATCAGTACACATTAGTGTGACTCTTGACTTCAATTACCACCAGTACACATTAGTGTGACTTTTGGGTGTGTGTGTCAGAATCTCTCTCTATTTTCCTGGCTAGAGTGCCATGGTGTCATAGTTCACAGCAACCCCAAACTCCCAGGCTCAAATGATCTTCATCCGTCAGCCTCTGAGGGATGAAGTCCCTGAGTAGCTTTTTTATTGTTGGGGATACACTGAGGGTACAAAGAACCAGGGTAAAATGATTGCATTTCTTAGGTAAAGTCCTTTTTATAATTGTGTCCTGCCCCCAAAAGGTGTGACACACACCGTGACCCCCACCTCCTCCCTTCTTTCCTTCCTCCATGCCCTTCCCTCCTCCCCTGTCTCTTCTCTCCCTTTCCTCCACCTTCCTCCCTCCTTCCCTCTCTCTTCCCTTTCCTTCTCCCATCCCCCACCATGTACTAGGTCATTAATTGTCCTCATATTAGAATTGAGTACATGGGATTATTGCTTCTCCGTTCTTGTGATGCTTTACTAAGAATAATGTGTTCCACTTCCATCCAGGTTAATACAAAAGATGTAAAGTCTCCATTTTTTTTAAAATGGCTGAATAGTATTCCATGGTGTACATATACCACAGCTTATTAATCCATTCCTGAGTTGGTGGGCATTTAGGTTGTTTCCACATTTTTGCAATTGTAAATTGAGTTGCAGTAAACAATCTAGTGCAAATGTCTTTAAGGTAAAATGATTTTTTTCTTCAGGGTAGATGCCCAGTAATGGGATTGCAGGATCAAATGGGAGGTCTAGCTCGAGTTCTTTGAGGGTTGTCCATACTTCCTTCCAAAAATTTTGTATTAGTTTGCAGTCCCACCAGCAGTGTAAAAGTGTTCCTTTCTCTCATATTCACACCAGCATCTGCAGTTTTGAGATTTTGTGATGTGGGCCATTTTCATTGCACTTAGATGATATCTGAGGGTGGTTTTGATTTGTGTTTCTCTAATAATTAGGGACAAGGAGCGTTTTTTTCATATATTTGTTAGCCATGCATCTGTCTTCTTTAGAGAAGGTTCTATTCATGCCTCTTCCTCATTGATATATGGGATTGTTGCCTTTTTTCATGTGGATTAATTTGAGTTGTCTATAATCCTAATTATTAAGTTTTGTCTGATTCAAAATGTGCAAATATCCTGTCTCATTGTGTGGGTTGTCTATTTCCTTTGGTTGTTGTAGCTGTACAGAAGCTTATCAGTCTAATTAAGTCCCATTTGTTTATTTTTGTTATTATAATTGCCACAGAAGTCTTCTTCATAAAATCTTTCCCAGGCCAATATCTTCCAATGTTTTTCCTATGATTTTTTTTGAGGATTTTTATCATTTCATGGCTTAAATTTAGGTCTTTTATCCATCTTGAATCAATTTTTGTGAGTGGAGAAAGGTGTGGGACCAGTTTCAGTCTTTTTACATATCCGGTTCTCCTAGCACCATTTATTGAATAGGGATTCATTCGTCCAGTGTATGCTCTTCTTTGGTTTATCAAGTTTAGATGACTGTAAGATGTTAATTTCATTTCCTGGTTTCCTATTCAATTCCAAATGTCTATGTCTCTATTTTTGTGCCAGTACCATGCTGTTTTGATCTCTATGACCTTGTAGTACAGCCTAAAGTCTGGTATGCTGATGCCCCCAGCTTCCTTTTTAGTACTAAGAACTGCCTTAGCTATATGGGTTTATTTCTGGTTCTATAAAAAAGGAAGAATTACTTTTTCTGAATCTTGAAAATACCATGATGGTACTTTAATAGGGATGGCATTGAATCTGTAGATTGCTTTGGGAAGTATAGACATTTTAACAATGTTGATTTTTCCCAGCCATGAGCATGGTATATTGTTCCATTTGTTAATATCCTGTGCTATTTCTTTTCTTAGGGTTTCATAATTTACATTATAGAAGTCCTTCACCTCTTTTGTTAGGTATATTCCTAGGTATTTCATTTTCTTTAAAGCTATGGTGTAGGGGGTTGTGTCTGTAATTAACTTCTCATGTTGGCTGTTATTGGCACATACAAAGGCTACTCACTTGTGGACATTGATTTTATATCCTGAGACATTACTGTATTTTTTGATGACTTCCTGGAGTCTTGTGGTTGAGTCTTTGGGGTTCTCTAAGTATAAAATCATATCGTCAGCAAAGAGGGAGAGTTTGACCTCCTCTGCTCCCATTTGGATGCCCTTTATTTCTTTCTCTTGCCTGACTGTATTGGCTAGAACTTCCAGCACTATGTTGAATAGTAGTGGTGATAGAGGACAACCTTGTCTGGTTCCAGTTCTAAGTGGAAAAGCTTTCAGTTTTACTCCATTCAGTAAAATATTAGCAGTGGGTTTGTCATAGATAGCTTCAATCAGTTTAAGAAATGTGCCACCTATGCCTATGTTCTAATTAGAAAAGGATGATGGATTTTATTGAATACTTTTTCTGCATCTATTCAGGGGTTCATATGGTCTTTGTTTTTGATTCTATCAATCTGGTGAATAATGTTTATGGACTTATGTATGTTAAACCACCTTGCATTCCTGGGATGAAATCTACTTGATCATGATGTATGACTTTTTTGATGATAAGC
Source organism: Galago senegalensis (assembly GCA_963575145.1). Taxonomy (NCBI): domain Eukaryota; kingdom Metazoa; phylum Chordata; class Mammalia; order Primates; family Galagidae; genus Galago; species Galago senegalensis. Next base: position 52,545 of record CAUYTI010112649.1, read on the forward strand.
TGTAATCTATTGGCTAGGATTTTGTTGAGAATTTTTGCTTCTATATTCATTAGTGACATTGGTTTGAAGTTCTCCTTTTTAGTTTAATCTTTTCCTGATTTTGGTATCAGTGTGATGTTTGCTTCATAGAATGTTTTGGGGAAGATTCCTTCCTCCTCAATTTTTTGGAATAATTTCTGCAGTATGGGAATAAGTTCTTCCTAGAAGGTTTGATAGAATTCTGGTGTGAAGCCATCAGGACAAGCGTTTTTTTTTTTTTTTTTTGTTGTTGTTGTTGTTGTAAGATGTTTTTATTGTTTTTTTGATGTCAGTGCTTGAAATTGGTTCGTTTAGGAGATGTATTTCTTCCTGGGTAATTCTAGGGATTCTAGGGAGAAGGTGTGATTGCAAATATTGATCCAATTCCTCTACATTGTCAAATTTCTGGGCATAGAGTTTCTTGTAGTATTCAGAGATAATCTCTTGGATCTTTGTGGCATCTATTGTTATTTCCCCCTTATTTCTGATTGAGGTTATTAGAGATTTTTTTGCCTTTGTGTTTCTAGTTAGTTTGGTCAAAACTCTATTTTATTTATTTTTTATAAAACCACCTCCTTTTAAAAAAATTTTCTGAATGATTCTTTTGTTTTCAATTTCATTAATCTCTGATTTAATTTTGTATATTTCTTTTCTTTTTGCTGGGTTTGGGCTTTGATTGTTCTTCTTTTTCCAGTTCCATAAGATGGCTGGTGAGTTTGTTGATGTGCTCTCTTTCTCTTTTTCAGATGTAGGCTCTAAAGTGATGAATTTTCCTCTTAGGACTGCTTTTCCTGTATCCCACAGGTTTTGGTAACTTGTGTTTTTATTGTTGTTATGCTCAAGGAAGTTAACAATTTCCTCTTTTATTTCTTCCTGCACCTAACTGTCATTCAGCACAAGGGTGTTAAATTTCCAAGCTTGTGTGTGGGGTTGAACGTTTTTGTTGGAGATGAGTTCCACTTTTAATGCGTTGTGGTCTGAGAAGATACAAGGTAAAATTTCAATTCTTTTGATTCTGTTGAGGTTTATTTTGTGTCCTAGGATATGATCAATTTTTTTTTATATTTTGCATTTTAATTTTAATATTTTAGAAGGAAGTAACTTTCCAAACCATATGGAAATAACATTAATTTTTAAAGTTTACACTTGTTTTAACTTATATTTTTATACATATCTATTTTTATTAAATCATAGCTGTGTACATTAATGCAGTCATGGGATATAGTGTGCTGGTTTTATATACAATTTGAAGTATTTTCACCAAACTGGTTAACATAGCCTTCATGGCATTTTCTCAGTTATTGTGTTAAGACATTTATATTCTACATTTAGAAAGATTCACATGTACCCTTATAAGATGAACCATAGGTGTGGTCCACCAATCATGATCAATTTTTGAGACTGTTCCAAGGCCGATGAGAAGAATTTATATTATTTAGCTTTGGGATGGTGTGTTCTATCTACATCTATCAAGCACAGTTGTTCTAGGGTTACAATTAAATCCCTGGTATCTTTGTTTAGTTCCTGTTTAGAGGATCTGTTCAGCTCTGTAAGTGGAGTGTTAAAGTCCCCTGCTATTATGGTCATATGGGATATCATATTGCTCAGACTAATGAAGGTCTGTTACAGGAACATGGGAGCATTTAAGTTGGGTGCATAGATATTTAGAATTGAAATGTCTTCTTGTTGTATTTTTCCCTTGATTAATATGAAGTGTCTATCTTTGTCTTTTATGACTTTAGTTGCTTTAAATTTACTTGTGTCTGATAATAAGATTGCAACCCCTCTTTTCTTCTGGCTTCCATTTGCCTGGAAGATTGTCTTCCAACCCTTAACTTTGAGTTTTAATTTGTCTTTTGAGGCTAGGTGTGCTTCCTGCAGACAGCAATTGGATGGCTTGTGTTTTTTTATGCAATCAGCCAGTCTGTGCCTCTTCAATGGTGAATTCAAGCCATTAACATTTACTGAGATAATTGTTAAGTGTGGTAACATTTTATTTATCTTATTTTGTGAAAGTCCACTGCTTAGTTTCATCTTTTGCATCATTGTGGAAGCTAGGTTCTGTCTTTTAATTTTTGGGTGCTTACTTTCCTGGTAGTCCATTGTGATGGTCAGTGTGTAGAATAGTTTGAAATATTTCCTGTACTTGTTGTGGCAAACTTCCTCAATTTTTACATATTAGTAAAGGATTTGATTTCTCAATTTTAAAGCTTAGATTAGCAGGATATATAATTTTGGGCTAGAAATTGTTTGTTTAAGTAGATTAAAGGTAGATAACCGTTGTCTTCTTGCTTGAAAAATTTCATTAGAGAAGTCTTAGTCACCCTGATGGATTTGCCCCTGTATGTCAATTGACACTTATGCCTGGCAGCTTGCAGAATCTTTTCTTTTGTCTTGACTTTGGACAGGTTCATCACAGTGTGTCTTAAAGAAGCTCTATTAGAGTTGAGGTGACCTGGTGTCTGATATCCCTCTGAAAGGAATGTGTCAGAATTTTTGGTGATATTTGGGAAACTTTCATTTATAATATTCGCTAGTATGGCTTCCATTTCTCTGTGGAATTTTTCTTCCCCTTCCCCTGTAACTCGTATGTTTGAACGCTTCATAAAGCCTCATAATTCTCCCAGTGAACATTCTGCTTTCTCTTTCTTTTCTGCCTTTTTAACTATCTGAGCTATCTCAAGAGCTTTGTCCTTTACCTCTGAGATTCCTTCTTCTACATGGTCTAATCTGGTATTGATACTTTCTACTGCATTTTTAAATTCCCTAACTGACTGCTTTAATCCCTTTAACTCTGCTATATCCTTTCTATATTCTTCATATCATTCATCTCTTATTTGATTTCTTTTTTGGATTTACATTTGGTTATTTCCCACTTTCTCAGCAATTTCCTTCATGGTTTTTGTTATCTGTATTTTAATTCCCCCTTCTGTCATTTCTAACATTTCTTTATAGGTGGAATCCTCTGCAATAGCTACCCCGTGGTCCCTTGGGACGGGAGATTTGCTTTGGTCTAGCTTTTCATGTTGCCAGGATTTTTCTGCTGTTTTTTCCACATGAGTGTTTTCTTTTGTCTGTTTCCTTGCCCTAATTTTCCTTTCAATTCCTCTTTCTCTTTAAGTTGCTATGTCTCTGACTTAAGGTATTGATGAGTCCTTTTGCTACAGGACTAAAAGGATGAGGAGATTGAAGAGCAAGAAGGGAAAAAACGATTAAAAAAGAGAAAGGAGAGGGGGTGAGTAAAAGGGACAATTGGAAACAAGAAGAGGGGCACAGAAATAGGGAGACAGGAGCAATAAAGGTGCATAGTGGTACTTTGACCCACACCTTAACAAACCCCCACCTCTGGGAGTGCTGGGTTGGGTGGTTCCCTTGAAGTCAGCAGCTCTTTACCAGCCTGAGCAGACATGGTACCCCACTTCCACCAAATAGAGAGGAAAAACAGAAATATTACAAATCAAACCAAAACAAACAAACAGAAAATCTTACAGATAATATTGGGGGAAAAAAACAAATAATAGGGGCAGAAAAACTAGCAAAAATGAAGTACTTATTATTAAAAAAGGCAACAATGGAAAATTAAATGTACACTAGAAAAATGAAGAAAGAAAAGAAAAAAAAAAGGAGAAATTTAAGGGGAAAAAGTTGTAATAATAAAAAAGAAAGAAAGAAAAAAGTCAAAACCCAAAACAAAGCAGTATATATATCTTGCTGAATATTGTCTGGACAACAGGTGATCTTCTGGGGTATGAGATGCTAATCACAATGCTGATACAGTTGTACGAGGTGGAGACTTGAGGCCTCTGCTGCCTTCTTTACCCTCAAACACCACAGGGTTGAGAGCCTGAATCTCTCCTCAGCCCCCTTAAAAGACACTTTAAACCATTATCCTTGGCTAAGCAGAGGCTTTCTCAGGAAAGCATGTGTCGCTGGGATCTCTCCTGAAGTGGCTGTCTGCTTATTAGGTGCACCCAAACTGGCCTAACTCTATGTCCCTAAGGGCTGAGACTGCAAGGCAAGCTCTCCTCCTGCCGAACACTAAAAGCTCTGCTCTTCCCCAGCATCTCAGTCCCAGCCTTTGGTGCTGTTCACAGTCACAAAATCACTCACCCAAGGTCTCCCAGGCCAGGCCTCAGTCTGCAACCCTGAGGGTAGAGCTGACAGGGCAGCTCTCCCACAATGGATGAATATGGCCCACAGCCGAGCAATGAAAGCTCCTTTCTGGCCCAGAAGCTCAGTCCTGGACCCTGGAAAACACGTAAAGTCACCTGTAATCTTGCCCAACATCTCCTAAGGTAATTCAACCAAGTGCCCAAGTCCAAAAAACCAAAATAACCCTCAGGGAAGGCCTTCCCTGTCTGTAATCTTGTTGCTGTTGTAGTTACAGCTGTGGCAGCTACCATGGACTCGGACTGAATGCAACCACTTGCCACTTCTCCCCTGCTTTTGTCCTGCTCCTGGGGTCTAGAAGTCTCCCACTGTCTGCTTGTGTCTCCAAGGGGATGTTTCTGGGCAAAGCCCACAAGCCAGAGATGCCTGGAGTTTTCTCTCCCCTTTCTCACCACACCCAGTTGCATAGAAACTGTTATTCAGCTGCCATCTTGCTCTACCCTCTCCTCCAGTTTTTCTATTTTCAGTAGAGACAGGATCTTCCTTTTGCTCTTGCTCGGGCTGGTCTTAAACTCCTGAACTCAAGGGATCCACCCACCTTGGCCTCTCAAAGTGCTGGAATTACAGGTGTGAGCCACCGAGACTAGCTGATTCTTGCTGTTATGTGACAGAAATCAGTATTCAAACCCCACTGGTGTAAGGCAAGATAGAAATAAGGATTCCTTGAAACTAATGACCTTAATGAGCTTGTGTAGCTACTGTTAGGAAGCTATTTTTCACACTGTATGCATCTTCTGCATGTCCTGAGGTGGGCAAAATGGCAAAATATGTCAGGTTGCCAGTGGAGCAGGTGGATACACAGGTGGGTTTGCTGAGCTCTCAGGTGCATTGGGCAGTGTGTGTTGGTCCAGGAAGCAGCAGGCAGGGGTCCCTTCTGGAGGCCCAATGGGCTGTGTGTCTGCTGAGACTGAGAAGGGACACTAAGAAAGTGACACTAAGAAAGGGGGATGAGAGGAAAACCTGACCTGCAGAATCTGGAAGTTCAGGGACCATAAGAATATAGATATGAAGTAACCTAGGTAACCAAAGACCAATAGAAAGAGGCAATCAATGACCAATGGAAAAGGGCAATACTGCCTGGAGGGACAGAGAGGCCAAAGAGAGACTTGCAGCCAATTTCAAACAAAATATTTACAGTGCTGCAGGACTTTATGTCTCTTCTGTCTCTGTCATCTCTGCTCTTTCATGAGAGGAATCCACTTCCAACTCTCTTTGGAAGTGCTCTAAACTTTCTCCTTGTTCTTCTTAAATAAAATCTCTCCCTTACGCTGCAACTTTTGTAGGTTACTTTCACTTTCTTCCACATTGTCTGTGGCCTCCAGTTTTATGTCCAATTTGCATTCCTTTTTTACTTTTAATTACCACAGTTCTTTAGTTGAACTTTCTAGCTCAGACGAATACTTGAAACAGGTTATCTGGGTTCAGGGAACTGGGACCCTTGGCACACAACACTGACCACATAATTCTCTTTGATCCTCACATCTGGAGTCGAAGCAGCAGCCTGGACAAGGAAGAATCGGGCAACAATGAAGCAGGGGTATCCTCAGCACAGGTCCCTGATAAGAGCTCACATGTCCATCTGTATGCCTCCCTCTCTCCCTGCCTCCTTCCCTTCCTTCTTTCCTTTCTCATTCTTGTTATTCATCTAACTTCATTTCTGAATTCCTCAGTAGTGCCTCATCCATGGTGGAATACATATTGGTTATTTTTGCTCTGAAATTTATAGTGTGAACAGTCATGGCAGGCAGTGAGTGTTTCAAAACCTTTGCACTGATTGAGAGTCTGGAAAATGGTGCTAGCTATGTACCAGGACAAGATAGACCTATCTGCATTTCACATCACAGCAGCCACGGGGCTCCACGAACCAAAGCTTCTGTGTCCCCTGGGCCATTTGTGGATATTAAAAACACCCGAGGCACCCTTTGGCAACCAAGTCCATCTTCTGATTTGTATGGAGGATCTCCCTGGGGACTTGGGAATAGACCATAATGTATAGAATATTGAAAAATTAATAAGCAAACCAATGTTTTAAATATCAAAAAGCTTGGTTCCCTTTTAACATAATCATTATTGGTGGCTATTTTCTTACCACACCCAGTTGCATAGAAGCTGTTATTCATAACTGTACTATCACAATTGGTAAAGTTATGAACCTCTATGGAACTGTTTTCAGATTCTGTGGCACAGCTGGGCAGAGTGGCTCACACCTGTAATCCCAGCATTCTGGGAAGCTAAGGCAGGTGAGTCTCTTGATCTCAGGAGTTTGAGATTGGCCTGAGCAAGAGTGAGACCCATTTCTACTAAGAATAGAAAACTAGCTAGGCATGGTGGCTGATGCCTGAAGTCTCAGCTGCTCAGGGAGGCTGAAGCAGGAGGATCGCTGAAGCCCAGGAATCCGAGGTTGCTGTGAGGTATGATGCCATGGCACTCTCCCAGGATGACATAGTGAGCCTCTGTCTCAAAAATGACAACAATCAAACAAACAAAACAAAGAAAGAAAGTGGAAATGAAAGACTTAGCCCTAGCTTGAGGTTCAGCCTTGTGCATGTTTTTCCCAGAATTTAGTAGGAGGGTTCTCAGTTCCTTTTCTAAGCCAGCTGGTTTGAACTGCATATCTGTCTCTTACAATCAAGTGTCCGGATTCTTCATCTGTTCTACTGAAAAAGTATTTGTAGATGATTCATTTCTTATTGGCATGGTTTTGGCGCTGAACAAAGTGATTTACACAGATGCATGTTCCAAGAGCTATACATCTGGTTTCTGTCTCTAGAATTGCAACTGCTAAGCGCAATGAAACTTTAATGCCCACTTTTGGGGTGTATAGTTAAGAATTAATTTTAGTACTTAAAAGCTGTCTGTCTTTCTGAGAGGACTCCAGCTGAGGGCTGAGTTACTTTCAGGCATTTGTGTGTGCAGAGCTCTGATATGAAGGTTGAATTGCTCATTTCTCTAACAGATAAGAAAATTGATTCGCAAAAACTGTTAGTGGGCTTTGGAGATTTGGTTATCTTTTCACTCTACTGCCGGTCGATCCATTGTTTTCACTGGGTAATCTGGCTTCGTTCAACTGTTCAACTCACCAATGTTTTTGTTTTTAATTTGAAATCTGACCTCATTAGGAGCAATTTTCCTCCCTTTTCTCTGGGAAAATGCTAATGCCACTTGTTTATCAAGAAAGTAAAGTTAGGGAGTCAGTGTAGACATTTTGGTTTCCTTTCATGGGCAAGATAAGAAAGAAAGTAGTATTGTACTCGGTTTGAATTTTCTTTCACTTTTCTCACTCTGTTTATTGGATTGTGCCTTTAGCAGTAAGCTAGCTCTGCCTCCAAGTTGCCTCACACATTAAACACTAACCACTGGCAGTATTGTCTTTAATGATTGTTTTGTTTCTTTTGGTTAATTTGTCCTTATTTCTTTTGTTCTAAAGCCCAGAATGAGTAACTATATTTTAAGTGGATATATGGAATAAGAATGATGCTCCCTGTTGTGTTTTTATTGGCTAAAATTAAGATTTACATGATATGACCCAGGCTGTGGCTTATGCCTTATAATCGTCACATTGGAGAGGCCAAGGCTGGAGGATCCCCTTGATCTTAGGGGCTGGAGACTACCTTGAGCAAGAGTGAGACTCAGTCTCTACTAAAAATAGAAAAAGTGGGTGAGTGTGGGGGTTACTTGGGAGGCTGAGGCAGGAGGATTGCTTGGGCCCAGGAGTTTGAGGCTGCTGTGGGATATGGTGATGTCAGGGCACTCTACCCAGGGTGACAGAGTGAGACTTAGTCTTGGAAAAAAAATAAATGAAGATTTACCTGATGTGCTGAGGAAGCAGACCAGATTTGGGGGCCTTAGAGGGACCTAGGGCCTATCTGTCAAGCATTCTTAAGTGACTTGAGGTGTGAAGTAGACTCACTCTGTCGCCTGAGAGGTGACCAAGTGTGTGCACCCAACACTATCGCAGTTACAGTGCCCTTGGGCTTCCAGGAGCAGCCACAGACAATCAGCTGTTGTGTTTTGTGCTTGGGAATAAGTCATTTCATGTGTTTCCAATGAGCTGTAATCATCTCTTTTCCCCACAGAATTGTTGCGTTGAGTTGTTCTGTTGACTTAACATCATAGTGTTTTATAATAAATAGCCCTGAAAAACTCATCTGTATGTCTCCTGTGAGGTCATTTGTTGAGGCTGCTGTTTGTACATTTCACAGTGACTTCTCAAGGAAAAGCTGAGGAACGATTGCTTTTTGGACTCACCACCTGAGAAACGCATGCATTCCCAGGTGATTGTTTTATTTGTGCCAAGGAGACAATATGAATTTTGTTACCTCTTTGGCTTGTCTACAAAGCACAGAACCAAACTCGTTACTCATCTTTGGCAAATATAGAGGTTTGTCTGGAACCTGTCATGTGATGAGTCTTCTCCTTGGCTCTGTTTCTTTCTCTGTGCCCTAAACTTCAAAGACCTCATTTTTTCCCCCTTTACTTAAAAAGTCTTGTGATTTTTGTATGCATTTGAATAAACTTACTTTTTTATGAAAAAGCAAAGCATAAGTAACAGGGAGTAGCCATTTTTTATAAAGGGATGCTCAGTCTAACTCTAACTCATGTCAGAGCAAACTCTTGTGTGACATGTGGCCTCACTGGTAGGTGACACCCCCTGCACACAGCCACAGCAGAAGTCTCAGGGCCTGCAACCACGTCTCAGGCATGTGTCCTGAAAGCCATTCCTGTAGCCCTTACTTCAAAGCCTCTTAAGTTAGTAATAGTCAAGAACCTTCAATATGTTTTCTAAGTCTGTAATCAATGTAAGCAGTGATTTTCAAGGGGTGTACTGTGAGAGGAGCTTAGGTGTGCCGTGAAAGTGTTTAAAGATCATTTATTACATTCTTTTCGAAAGAAGTTCAAAGTACAGTAAGTATAGTCTTTCTTTTTACTCTTTTTTTGGACCAACATAATTTAAGTGTGCCACAGAAGCTTAGGTTCAAGTGTGCTGAGAGGTAAAAAAGATTGAAAAACATTAACAAGATGGTGACTTTACATCTTTCGGATTAACCTGATGAAGCTGAAATACATTCTTCTCAGTAAAGTATCATAAGAATGGAAAAGCAAGTATCTAATGTACTCAATACTAATATGAAGCCAGAAGATGATCTAGTACAGGTCCACACAAGAGAAAAACTCAATTCCATTCAAGTTGGGGGGAGTGGGGAGGACAAAGGGGCAATTGGGTGAGCTCCCACCTAATTGGCCCAGGTAAGGGCACAAGGCACACCTCCTGGGTCCAGAAGCAACTACAAGAGGGACCTTACCTAACATATGCAAATATTGTAACCTAGTCATTCATACCCTCATATTAATCTGAAATTAAAAGTAAATAAATAAAAGAATACTAAAAAAGGAAAAACACTGATAAAGTGGAAAAATTAGAAATAGGAAGAAAGGCTACTACATGGTGGCACTAACAGCAATGGAGGGGATAGAAAAACGTAAGAAATAAGTGAAAAAGCAAACTATGCAAATAATCACACATAGGGTTGCTTACAGTTGCTGTCTTATTATCTTCATCATGTGTGTATTTGTAATATAGATTATATATATTGACCATAATCGAGTGTTCATAGTGATGACTTAGGAAATACAAACTAAATTCTTAGACCTTGTGCAATATTGTTTTTAGGATTTGGAGATTCTTTACAAAGATTTTCACATAGAATGTTTAAATTATTTAAAGAAAATCATTGTTGATTAGAAGAGTTATCCTCGATTAACTGAAAGTGTTGGCTTATATTCCAAAGAGTTGTATAGTAGGTAAATTATTATCACCACCCCATTTAAATTTCTAAGTTTTGTGACTTGTGAGCAAAACTGAGAGCCACACAAGGAAATATTCAATCTCAGAACCTTTCACAGCAATGCTGATCCAATAGGTTAGAAAACACCTGGAATGCGGATTTAATGCCTTCTAGTTTCACTAGAAGTATCATTTAATAGGATGCAAATGATTGACTAGACATGTCCCCAGGGCGGCAAACAACGTTTGTGTCTGCTCCAGCATGCAAAAATGCTCCATTTAAAATTTAAGCTATGCCCATGTATATTATATTATCTGCAGTTCCAGTTCTACTTGATTGAAGACTAGGCTCATTCGAGTTACAAGAAATGGATGCACATTGCAGATTCGCTCTGTGTAGGTTCAGGACGTGCAAACATTTATTGTCAGGAAACATTAGAGCCCTGTCTCTGTGACTGATAAAACTCCTACACTAATTTTTATTTTTTAATTTTAATCTATTTTTTAAGTGCAAAAAGCAAAGTAACAAATTACATGATATGACTGCATATAAAATATAAATTTAAGGACTGTGAAATTTGAAAAATGGAAGCTATAAAATATTTTTTGTTCATTCACAAATATTTATTAAGCACCTTTTATGTATCATATTTTTAATTTAGATTCTTTTTCATTTCTCTAATTTACACAGTTTTAGAAATTAGTTAAGTATATTGATAAGACTGTCTCGATTATCAAGCGAAAATTTACACATCTTTAATACTCTGTATACTATGATGGCTTAAGAGATATAGAAAATATTTAACTCTTGGGGCCTCAATTTTCTCTTCTCTAAAATATGGAGGATGGAAGGTGATCTCTAAATGTTTTCTTTTTTTCTTTTTTTATTGTTTGGGATTCATTGATGGTACAAAGAATTAGTTTACACTGATTGCATTTGTTAGATAAAGTCCTTCTTATAACTGTGTTTCATACCCTAGACCTCCTACTTAATCCTATAATCCCATTAGTAGGCATCTACCCAGAAGGAAAAAAAAAATGCTTTTGTCATAAGGACATTTGTACTACACTGTTAATTGCAGTTCATTTACAATTGCCAAAATGTAGAAACAGCCTAAATGCTCACCAACCCAGGAATAGATTAACAAGCTGTGGTATATGTATACCATGGAATACTATTCA
>CAUYTI010112651.1:0-25110 GCA_963575145.1 Galago senegalensis
GGGCGCCTGTGGTCCCAGCTACTTGGGAGGCTGAGGCAGGAGACTTGCTTGAGCCCAGGAGTTGGAGGTTGCTGTGAGATGTAATTCCATGGCACTCTACCCAGGGGGACAGCTTGAGGCTCTGTCTCAAAAAACAAAAACAACAACAACAACAAAAAAAGGACATCTGTTTATTGTACTAAAGGTCTTCTAGTTTGCAGATAAGGGGAGATATGCAGACTAGGAAATTTGTTTAAAAGTCACATGAACAGCTTTGTTATTTCTCTCAAAGGCAGTACTAATTTCTACCAGGAGGATATGGCAATTACTCCATTCCTACAAAACCCTACAGCTACAAGTCACTGCCCAAATGAGCCACATTAAATATAAGAATGTACAGTATATGTTAGGTGTGTTTATGCATAAGAGTATGATCTGTTAGAGAAGGTGGGGGAGAGATAAGGGTGGAAAGGAGTGAAAACCCCTGATCTAAAAAGCAAAAGGTTGTAACACCATTCTTTAAACTTCATTATTTCTGCTAAGGATTTAAATTATAGTTATGCCATACAGCAAGTTTTTTATTTTTGAGACTCACTTTGTTGCCCCCCTGGCAGAGTACTGTGCCGTCATAGCTCACAGTAATCTCAGACTCTTGGGCTCATGCTATTCTCTTGCCTTAGCCTCCCAAGTAACTGGGACTACAGGCACTTGCCACCGTGCTCTGCTATTTTTTAGAGACAGGGTCTTGCTCTAGCTCAGGCTAGTCTTGAACTCAGTAAGCTCAGGCCATCTGTCCACCTCAGCTTCCCTGAGTGCTAAGATTACAGGTGTGAGCCACCATGCCTGGCCCAGGTTTTTCTTGATAATACAAATAAACTACCTTCTAAGAAGTTAATCACAAGGAACTTAAGGAAGATAACTGGTTTTCTTTAAACATGGGCTTTGAGGCTATGAAAAGTACAAACTCCCAACAGCCTGTCCTCTCTACTATGCTAATATGCTTGCCTTGTAATTTGTCTAAATTACTTTAAAAGTCTGACACTCCTGGCTCGGCGCCTATAGCTCAACCGGCTAAGGCGCCAGCCACGTACACCTAAGGTGGCGGGTTCGAATCCCCAGCCCGGACCCGCCAAACAACAATGATGGCTGCAACCAAAAAAAAAAACAGCCGGGCGTTGTGGCTGGCGCCTGTGGTCCCAGCTACTTGGGAGGCGGAGGCAGGAGACTCGCTTGAGCCCAGGAGTTGGAGGTTGCTGTGAGCTGTAATGCTACGGCACTCTACCCAGAGGGACAGCTTGAGATTCTGTCTCAAAAAAAAAAAAAAAAAAAAAGTCCGACACTCCATTTTTCTCAGATGACTCCTTAAAAACACTGTTCCTGGCTCAGCGCCTGTGGCTCAAGTGGCTAAGGTGCCAGCCACATACACCTAAGGTGGCGGGCTCGAATCCAGCCTGGGACCACCAAACAATGGCTGCAACCAAAAAATAAAAATAGCCAAGCGTTGTGGTGGGCGCCTGTGGTCCCCAGCTACTTGGGAAGCAGAGGCAGGAGACTCGCTTGAGCCCAGGAGTTGGAGGTTACTGTGAGTGGGATGCCACAGCACTCTACGCAGGGGGACAACTTGAGGCTCTGTCTCAAAAAAAAAAAAAAAAACACTTTTCCTGGCTCTGCACTTGTAGCTCAGTGAGTAGGATGCCGGTGTTCAGATATACCGAGGGATGGTGGGTTCAAGCCTGGCCCAGGCCTGCTAAACAACAACAACAATAGCTGGGCATTGTGGTAGGGCGCCTGTAGTCCCAGCTACTGAGGAGGCTGAGGCAAGAGAATTGCTTAAGCCCAAGAGTCTGAGGTTGCTGTGAGCTGTGACACCATAATACTCTACTAAGGGCAACATTAATGAGACTCTGTCTCAAAACAAAACAAAACAAACAAACAAACAAAAAACAACCCAAAAAACTCTTAATGGTGTTCAAGAGAAAATATAACATCACATCTTTAGTTACATTCCCCCCACCTCTCTTTATTCTGTGAACCAGGTAGGTCAATTTTATTTATCTATATAAAAAAAGCTTTTAAGTTGGATGGGTGAACATTCTTGCTAAACTTTCACCACACTAAAGTAGAACCTCCAAATTGAACATCTCCCTACTTTGATCACCTCCCTACATTGACCACCTCAAGTTAACCTTTCATAGAATAGACATACACCATATGTACCTCCCAGTACAGTAGGCCTAGTTTCTTATGTTGACCATTTTCATACGTTAACTAGTTACAGTCCTTTGAGTGGTCAACTTAGAGGTTCCACTGCTTTTCCAAAGGCCTTAAATCAAAATTTGATGGTAGCTGCTTACCCACATTGTCATTCTCCAGCAAGCACTGACAAACAATAAGCATATTAAATTGGCCAATAAAAAATATTGTATAGGAAATAAATGAGAGTTACCTTTAGTGTGATAAACAATAGCAGCCCTCAGGTCAAAAGAACCCCAGCTATCATTTCTTTCTAGGCCTCTCTGGTATCTCTGTTCTTTGGAGGAGCCTAACAAAGTGTTCGTAGGAGAGGCCAGAGGATTTTGATTTTCTATCTCATAGTCCTTTGAGAGAAACACTAAAGCACCTTGACTACTGGTGTCTGCCTTTTGCAGGTCACCTATATGACTGGGTTCCAAAGATAAGGCTCCACTCTCACTAATAGTCCCAGATTTTAGAATGCTACCCAGAACTTGAGGACTAGTCCGTTTCTCCAGCTCATAAGCCTTGGGAAACACAGGATGCTCAGTTCCTGAGGGAATTATTTCAGCACCCTGTGAAACCAAAGCGGCAGGATATTCTCCTTGAAATGTCACCTCCATCACTTTATGATCTGATGACTTCCCAGTAACAGTCTCAGGGCCAGCACTGGGCTCATTTATAAATGATAAACCCCACTGATTCTGGAAGATATCCCCCAGGTTTTGCTGATCTGTCTGAGAGGGCAGATCTACTTGTGCTGTGCTCAACAGCATAGTTTGCATATTTGAAGGGTAGATAAAAAGGCTAGACTTAATTTGTTCAACAGCTGCTGAAGTTAGACTCATGTTCTGGAGAACTGAATCAGTCCCAGAAGAAATGGATGTTAGAGTACTAGCAGCAGTAGTTAGCAGTGGCTGGCCCCCTGAAGGATATACACTCGTGTCAGTCCCTGCTAAAACAGGCCCATTAGAAAAGCTGGCAGAAGTAACAGATTTCAGCGCTGACATAGGAACCTGGGATAACCGACTTGAAGATTGGGTCTGAGTTTCCCCAGTAGATGACGAAGAGGATGAAGATAAAGATGGTGACACAGACGAGTTCGGTATAGTTTTGTTGAGGTTTTCCTTAACTTTGCTTGCATAACTTATTTTAGGAACTATTTTAGCACTGCTGTTGTCCACTGGAAAAACTGGGGGTGGTTTAAATAGTGTCCAAGAGTCCTCTTTGGAGGCAACAGCTGAAGCATGCTTTCCTTTGGATCGATCATCAAACTTTTTGCTGCTCGCACCAGGTTTAACATCTGAGCTTTTCCGAAGCACATCACCCACAGCAGGTTTTCCACGACTTGCGCCTCCAGGCCCAGTTTCATACTTCCAGATGGGCTTTGAACCATCTACTCGATTTCCCTTTTGTTCACTATAGTCAGGCTTGAGAGTTTCAAGTCCTTGTTTTAAGGTTGGGACACTGGACTCTTGTTGCATTATTTTGTCCTGCACTAAATTAAGGTTTTCACAACCCTTGGCACTATTGCGCCTAGCTTTCCTTTTTTTAGGAGTGGTATATCCACTTTCAGATCCACTACCATCATTATCTGCTCCTTTACCCATATAACCATTAGTAATATAGCCAGAATTATTCGTTACAACACCATTTGGAATTGCTATAGTATCGGTCTTATCTACAGACTGGTTCTCTCCAGATTTATTTTCATAGGACTTGCCATTCTTTTTGTCCATACTGTTTTTCTGAATGAAATTCTTGGTTTTAATTCCTGTTTTCCCAAAGGTGCTGGCCTTTACAGTCTGTTTCAGGCTAGTATCTACAACTTGCTGGTTGCCATTGAGGACCCTGGAAATAGGGCTATTAGCTTCATCAGAACCCAGATTCTTTAAAGATATTTCTCTTTCTCCAGCATTACCATTTAGTTCACCATAGCCTAGGGGAGGAAAAAAAAAAGATTCTTAAAAATCACAACATGTAAATTACAATAAGTAGTGCCTAACATTTAAGGACTGTCTATACTGAATGCTAGACACCATGATATGAGGTATAACTTTTTTTTTTTTTTTTTGCAGTTCAAACTGGGGCTGGGTTTGAACCTGCCACCTCTGGCATATGGTTCCGGTGCCCTACTCCTTTGAACCACAGGCACCGCCCTGTAACTTTTATGTATTATTTCACATCTCTATAAGACACTTGTCAGCTCCATTTTATAGATTAGGAAATGGAATCTACGCTAAACAAATCTTCAGAACCATGATTCAAATCAAAATCTCTGGTCAGACAGAACGTGATCTTTTAAGCAGTATGCATAATGCCTCTCATCTAACATACCCATCATTCAACATACCCAATCAATCTCACAAAACTGTCATTAAGGTATGTGCTTATACCCCAGCTACTCAGGACAATGAGGCAGGAAGGAACCACTTGAGCCCAGGAGTTTGAAGTTAAAGCATGCAATGATCATGCCTATGAACAGCCACTGCACTCTAGCCTGGGCAAATTAGTGAGAACCTGCTCTTTAATAAAAGAAAACAAACAAACAAACATGTGAACTTTTCTCTTTGACCACTGCCCAAACATTAGATTGTACTATTAATACATGAAACCAAAATACCTATGGATCACAATGTTTTTATCCCTTATAAAAACACTGTGCTCAGCGCCTGTGCACAGTGGTTATAGTGAAGCCACATACACCAAAGCTGAGTGGGTTGAACCCAGCCCTGGCCTGCTAAACTACAACAACTGCAACAAAAAAATAGCCGGGCGTTGTGGTAGGCACCTGTAGCTACTTGGGAGGCCGAGGCAAAAGGATCATTTAAGCCTAAGAATTTGAGGTTGCTGTGAACTGTGAAGCCATGGCACTCTGCTGAGGGTGACATAAGGAGTGAGACTGTTCGCCCCCCCCCCCAAATTTTTTCTTCATTTGACATTTAGATAAACAGACCTTCAAGAGATGAAGTCAAGATGAAGTGACCTGCCCAAATCACAAAGTAGCAAAATTGGAAATCTCAACTCCAGTCTATTTGGAATCCATGCTTTCCTACTACTAAACAATAGTGCCTACTCAAAAGATGCAGTTATACCTTAAAATTAAGAACATTATGGTATGCAAGTTTACTTCAAGACCTATAACCAACAATAACAATTAAATCTAATACGGCTCAGCGCCTGTAGCACAGTGGTTATGGTGCCAGCCACATACACTGAGATTGGGGAGTTCGAACTTAGCCTGGGCCTGCTAGACAACAATGACAAATGCAACAAAAATATCGGCAGGTGTTGTGGCAAGCACCTGTAGTCCCAGCTACTCGGGAGGCTGAGGCAAGAGAATGGCTTAAGCCCAAGTTTGAGGTTGCTGTGAGTTGTGACGACACAGCACTCTACCAAGGGTGACGCAGTAAGACGGTCTCAAAAAACAAAAACCCTTGGCAGGTACCTGTAGCTCAGTGACTAGGACACCAGCCACATACACAAGAACTGACAGGTTCGAATCCAGCCTGGGCCTGCCAAACAATGACAACTACAACCAAAAAATAGCTAGGTGCTATGGCAGACGCCTGTAATCCAAGCTACTTGAGAGGCAGAGGCAGGAGAATTGCTTAAGCCCAGGAGTTGGGAGGTTGCTGTGAGCTGTGATGCCACAGCACTCTACCCAGGGCCACAGCTTGAGGCTGTCTCAAAAAAAAAAAAAAAAGTGGTATTAGTGGCCTGGGCAGCGTAGCTCATGACTGTGATCCTAAGCACTCTGGATGGCTGAGGGGGAGAAGATCAATTGAGCTCAAATTTGAGACCATCCTGAGCAAAAGTTGAGACCTGCAACTCTACTAAAAATTAGAAAATGAGCTGTGTGGCAGGCACCTGTAATCCCAGCTACTTGGGAGGGTGAAGGAGGATTACTTGAACCTAGGACTTTGAAGTTGCTTTGAACTAAGTGGAGGCCATGACACTCCAGTTCAGGTGACCAAAACAAAAAGAGGGCTAGGCATGGTGGATTGCCTGAGCAAGACCGAGAGCTGTCTCTAAAAATAGCAGGGTGTATAGTGGGGGCCTGTAGTCCCACCTACTTGGGAGGCTGAGGCAGGAAGATCACTCAAGCCCGAGTTTAAGTTTGGGGTGAGCTATGATGCCATAGTGCTCCATAGAGGGTGACAAAGTTGAGACTTTCATCTCAAAAAGAAAAAAGGAAAATGATATTAGTTATCTAAGTTTCTGTGAAATGTTTACAAAAGCAAATTGAAGTTCTTAGTAATAGAAAACAGAAGGATTATACACATTCATTTAAGGTAGTTGGAGGGGGGGCAAGAATGCGGGTCCAACAGAAACACTAAGTCAGGGGTCCTCAAACTTTTTAAACAGGGGGCCAGTTCACTGTTCCTCAGACTCTTGAAGGACTGGACTGTGGGGCCCCGGGATGAGTCGGCTGCTAAGCAGGATAGGCAGAGGTGGCAAAAACACCCAGCGGGCAGGCCCGTATGTGGCCCGCAGGCCGTGGTTTGAGGACACCTGCACTAAGCTTCTATCACTTTCATTCATTGTTTTAGGGCTCTAGCCTGTGAATTATAAAAGAGACATGAATTCGAATACTTTCTTGACAATTTTCTCAGTTCTAATTTCCTACATGGTAAACATCAACAGATATAATTTTATATCAATAACCTTTTTAGAGGTCCTCAATTTTTAGACTATAAAAGATACTGAAAATTTTTTTTAAGTTGGAGAACCACTGTTCCAAAATAACTTGAATCAAATAGTCTAGGAAGATTTATAGACTGCTATAATTTCAAGTCACTCATGCTACACAGAGAAAAAGGTAGAAACACTAAAAATAAGCAAAGGCACTTTCTTCTACTGTATGAACTTCTAAGAAATAACTCAAAAAAATACCCAAGGTATACATATAATCATTCCTAAAATATTTATGAGTGGCACAAAACATGTACTACATGAGAATACATTTAAAAAATTTCCCCTAAAGGAAATCCATTTTTTGGCTGCTGGAAAAGCTATAATAGTCAATCAAATCAAATTTGTGGTGAAAAAATTCTAGCTATCAAACAGGAAGGAAGAGATCACCACTTTAGATGTTTCTAACAAGTTGTACTTTAGAAAAAAAGCAGTAAGTTCCTAAATAGAAGCTTTTGACTTTTTTTTTTTTGAGACAAAGTCTCACTATGTTGCTCAGGCTAGTCTTGAACTTCTGTGCTCAAATGATACTCCCACCTCAGCCTGCAGAGTAGATGGAACTATGATACAAGTACACCCAGCTAATGCTTTTATAACAGATGTACCTTTACCCTTTTGTAACTCTGGACCAAAGACAAGAACCACCCATACCATCTAACATGTTAACAGATTAAATTAAGTTTGTACCCGTGTGCCAATTAGTCATGACTTTTCTGATCTCAAATAAAGGTAAACAATCTTAAATAGAAAAAAAAAAAATCCAAGGTCTAAACTAAGTTGAACCAAAATAAAACCTTTGTAAGTTATGGCTCAGCGCCTATAGCTCAAGCAGCTAGGGTGCCAGCCACATACTGTACATACTACGCTGGTAGGTATAAATCCAGCCCGGACCTGCCAAACAATGACAACTACAATCAAAAAATAGCCAGGCATTGTAGCAGGTGCCTGTAGTCCCAGCTACTTGGCAGGCTGAGGTAAGAGAATAACTTAAGCCCAAGAGTTTGAGGTTGCTGTGAGCTGTGATGCCACAGCACTCTACCCAGGGTGACAGCTTGAGACCCTGTCTCAAAAAAAAAAAAAAAAAAAAACCCAACCTTTTTAAGTAGACTAGAACTTTTCCTAAAATTACTAATAAATATTTAGTGGTTCAGCTATCAGAAATCACCTAACAATGAAAAACAGTTCATGGCTTCATGCCTGTAGCTCAAGCAGCTAGGGTGCCAGCCACATACACCAGAGCTGGCAGGTTCGAGTCCATCCCTGGCCCACCAAACAACGACAACTACAATAAAAAATAGCCGGGTGTTGTGGTGGGTGCCTGTAGTCCCAGATACTTGGGAGACTGAGGCAAGAGAATTGCTTAAGCCCAAGAGTTTGAGGTTGCTGTGAGCTGTGACACCACCGCACTCTACTCAGAGCTACAGCTTGAGACTCTGTCTCAAAAAAAAAAGAAAGAAAAGAAAAACAGTTCAGAAGCCACTATACCCCCATCCCCAGTAACAACCTTGTTGGTACATAAAAGTAAACCAGAGACATTTTCTTTTTAAAGCATAAGTATTTAAGAACGTAAACATTATAGAATTAATGAAAAAAATTAAAGGACTCTTAGTGCTTTTATTGTTTAGTGCTGCCACTCTATCCCTCCTTCAACAGACTCAGCAAAACTTGAGTCCTGATAAATCTAGCTTTTAGATTAGAAATTGAAATTACTCAACACATTTAGCCTTCTCTTGCGCCCTCTTCTGGTTTTAAAAAAATTATTCCTCCTTATACACAGGTTTGTGTGCAATGGGTCATAAAAACCCACCTCAACAAGTTATGACTACATTTCAAAAATAGTCTAAGTTTTCCTAGATATTAGTATTTCCCATGTGGAAGCAACAGTATGGTGGCCAGGCTACACATGAACAGTTGTTCACACCAAATTGTTTATAGACTGTCAGAATTACCAGGCCCTATCCTCACCCCCATCCCTTGCCAGTATAAGACATATTTTGAGGAATGCCACCTTGAATGGTTCAGGAGCTGCTTCTATATGTAAAGGAGTCTTGCAAGAGCATATTAACCTTACCAATAAAATATAATTTTTCAATCTGTACAGTAATATTGCCTTATATTCCAATCATAGTAATACTTTCTCATCTTCAAAAGAAGATCCCATGTTAAAAGATTTAGTTATATAGTTCCTAACAGTTTTTAAACTGCTCCAAACCCTTAGAATTAAAGGCTTAATGCACTGTTACACGTTCCCTTCTGTTGCATACTATGGCCCCCACCAGTCCCCAAAATGGAAAATCTGACACTCCAATTTCAGTCTTCAAGTTACATTAAGTCTGCAATAGGAAAGCAGTTAGTTTCTAACTTGTAATAACTGTTTGTATCAAATTTGAAAATACTTAGTTTAGCATTTTCTTACCACACTCTTCATAATCTGATTTCTAAGAACCCTTCATTTTTTGAAATCTGCATTACAAATTTTTAAGCTATTTTTTTCTCAAATATTTTCTAATTTGTCTTTCACCCCCAAATTCACATTTGTTAAAGTTGATAGGTTTTAAAATGTGAAAAACACCTTTCCCTTCAACACGGACAAGTCTCATCCGAGGCAAGATGGTAGTGATCAAACCTCATGGATGAACCCCTTCGGTTCACCCTTAAGGACAAGAAAGGGGTCAAAAAAACTCGCCCTTTCCCCCATCCAAATATTTTTTTCTAATCGCTCCCCTCAAAGACATTACTCAAGCTCAGAAGGTTGTGTTGGGTGGGGAGGAAGATGGAATAAGTTTCTTTCTTTCTTTCTTTTTTTTTTGGTAGAAAATGAGCCGCTAGAAGGAAAGGGCCCAAGTGAAAGGCTCAGAGGCGGAGTCGTGAGCGAACCTGGCAGGAGATGAGGTTCCTGTGGCAGAGAAACTCGTGACCGGGGAGCCTGGTTCCCGCTGGGTACCCCACCCGGCCTCAGGCACCGCCTCTACCCAAAATGAATCCCCCCGAGCCCCCCCAGCCCTCCTGCCCGGAGCGGGGCCGCGGCCGCCGCCCGCGGCCTCCTTCCCCCTCAGCTGGGCTTCGAGGCCGGCTGCCCGCCCGACCGCCCGCGCCTCCCGCCGCACCCGGGAGCGGGAAACGCGGCCGCCGGCGCGCGGGGCCCAGCACAGGCCGCTCCCCTCGTGGCGGCTTCCCTCCCCCACCCCAACCGCCCCCGCCCCTCACCCCAGGGACCCGCCCGGGGCCGCGCGGCCGCCACCGGGTTACACAACCCCGGCCGGCGACGGGGGGAGGGGCGGCCTGAGGCGGGGGGCGGCGGCTCCCCTCAGGGCGGGGGGCGAGGCGGCGACCGGTGGGGATCCCGGGGCACCCGGCCCGACTGCGCCTTGTGCCCCTCGACACCCTTCCCCCTCCGCTCCTCAGTGGGCCGGAGTCGGTGACAGGAATCGGCTTCCAACATGGCGGACAGGAAGCGGCCCCGCGAGGAGGAGAGAACATTCCAGCCGCGCCGGCTCTGGGGGGAGCGGGCCCGGGGCTCCGGCCTCGGGAGGAGCCACGGGGAGAGGCTGAGGGGTCTGGAGTCCGAAACAGGCCTTTAGGGGTGAAAATGACCCGGGACGCGAGGGGTCCCCACAGCCCCCCCAAAACGGGGAACCCCAAGGCCACAGGTGGGCTTGGGGTGGCGGGTGAGGGACACTTCCTCAACTCAGCCCACCTACCCACTCCTGCCGCCCGCGAAAGGTCTCGCGGCGCCACCCCAGTCGGGATTCGCTAGGCCTTTCTGAGGTACACCTCGAGGGATCTTTGCTTGGGGGGGGAGGCTGACCCCATCTCGGGGCCCCCAAATGAAGGTAACTCAGGGCCGCAGTTGGGTGAACGCGGAAAGAATAAGGTTGGGACCCCCAAGGCCGACCCTGCGGGTCTCCCTCAGCCGGGGCGGGGGCCGAGATCGCGCCGGCCTGGCTGGGCCTCTCCCATGCTGAAGGGAAGAGAAGGCCCTGCAAACCGCACTGCCCGAGCTCCGGGAAAGCGAAAACGGACCTTCCCCGACCCAGAGGACACGCAAATGCACCCCGACCCCGTCCGCGCTCCCCCGAACCAGCCCCACCCCCATCTCCCCGGCCCCCCACCTCCAATCCCCTTCCCCCACCCGTCCTCCCTCCCAGACCTGTTTTCTTCTTCGGCGTTTCCTGGTGCTGCTGGAGGGTGTGTTTCTGCTCATGTTTCAGCGGCTTTGGCTGGGCCTTGGGGCTGCCCTCGGCTCCATGCTGCAGGTATTGGTGAGGCTGCTGGTGATGATGGTGGTGGTGGTGGTTGTGGTTATGGTTGTAGAAATAATAATGGTGGTGGTGGTGCGGCTGCTGCTGCTGCTGCTGCTGCTGCTGGGGGTGATGGTGCGGATGGTGGTGGCTGTGATGGTGCTGAGGCTGTGGCTGGCCGGGCTTCTCCTCCATTGAAAGCGGCTGGGACTCCCAGGCTGAGGCTGCGGGTTGCTGCACCGTCAGGATCTGAGGCTGCTTCCCAGGGCTCGCTCAGTATATCTGAGCGCGTCTCGCCAGCGCACTGGTTAACCGAGCGAGTCTGCGAGATTGGCAGCCGCACTCCAGCAATCAGAAGCCACGCTGGGCCGCAAGCCCCGCCCCCAGCCCAAATCCTCTTTCCTTCCCCTTCGCCCCTGCCTCCTGGCCAACGCCACTTACCCTGTGCAACCTCACAGGGCCGGGCCTTCAACGTCAGCACTATGGCTCTCTCTTCTGTCGCTTTCTCTTCTTTACCACGCAGTCTGCGAACGGCACTTTCTACACTCCTCGCCGGCAAGCAAGCTCGTGTCGAGTGTAGCAGATTCCACTGGCGATTCCACTGGCGCTGGGAGCCATCTGTTGGTTTTGCACCTCCTAGAATCTGGTGGCTTTTTTTTTTTTAAATCCTTTTCCGGGTAACCAGAGGGGAAGCTCAGTTCCCTTAACCCTGAGACCACTAAAGGGACAATACCAAAAGAGGAAATAAATACATTTTTAAGAATACAAGAGCTTCACAATCCAGTAGATCATTTTGTATTCTGGATTCATTTTGCTTTGTATTCATATGCTAATCTCTTCCTTTCCACGAAGGGATTATAAGGTTCCACAATGGGGTATCTGTGTAATTTTCTAAAAGGGCACAAAGGGTTTAAATCATTGTTTCTTTGTAGTTGGAAGCGAGACAGAGCGGGAGGAATGAAAATCTACCCTGAATTTTTTTTTTTAATTAAACTCTGCAGGTGAGGTCAACTGTGGAACCAAAATAGGTTTTAGATTTAGAATGTGAAGAGTTTTAAGAGCAAAGGAAGAGGAGAAAGAGCACTTTAAAAGTTATTAAGGGTTTGTTGGGTTTTTTTTTGAATCTATGGAAAATGTTGGAATTTAAGAAATAATCCGTTGTGTTTTGTAGTGTTGATTTAATTTATTCTGCGTTGTCACCTCACAGTCTTGATTTCTAAAACCAAATGTTTGAGCAATGACAGTGATTACTCAGGAAAGAAGGAGGTTGTGAGGGAGGGACACAGGGGTACCCTCTGATAGTATTTTATTTCTTTGGCTAGGTAAGTAATTATTTGTTAAACTGAGTATACTGGGCCGGGCGTGGCGGCTCATGCCTGTAATCCTAGCACTCTGGGAGGCCAAAGGCAGGTGGATAGCTTCAGCTCACTAGTTTGAGACCAGCCTGAGCCACAGCGAGACCTTGTCTCTAAAGAAAAACAAAACAAAACAAAATATCTGGGCAGGGTGATTGGCTCACGCTTGTAATCCCAGCACTTGGGAGGCTGAGGCAGGTGAATTGTCTGAGCTCATGAATTTGAGACCAACCTGAGCAAGAGTAAGACCCAATCTCTAAAACATAGCCCGACATTGTGGCGGGTGGGGAGTCTTAGGCAAGAGGATCACTTGAGCCCAAGAGTTGGAGGTTGCTGTGAGCTGTGACACCAGGGCATTCTACCATGGGCAACAAAGTGAAACTCTGTCTCAAAAAAAAAATTGAATATACTGATCTAATATACTTTTCTCAACATAAATTACATTGAGGGGTTTTTTAAATTGTGATAAAATATATATATATTTTTTTGAGACAGAGTGTCACTTTTGTCACCCTTGGTAGAGTGCTGAGGCTCATAGCTTACAGCAACCTCAAACTCCTGGGCTCAAAAGCGATTCTCTTGCTTCAGCCTTCTGAGTAGTACCTGGGACTACAGGCCCTGCCACAACACCCGGCTATTTTTACAGATGGGGTTCTCACTCTTGCTTAGGCTGATCTGGAACCTGTAAGCTCAGACAATCCACCCACCTTGGCCTCCCAGAGTGTTAGGATTACAGGCATGAGCCACTGCGCCTGGCCTTTGTGATAAAATACAATGTAAAGTTTACCATCTTAACCGTGTTTAAGTGTACAGTTCAAGGACATTAAGTACATTCACATTGTTGTGCAAACCTTACTATCTTCCATCTCCAGAACTTTTACATCTTCCCAAACTGAAGCTTCTTTTTTTTCTTTTTTTAGAGACAGAGTCTCACTTTATTGCCCTCACTAGAGTGCCATGGTGTCACACAGCTCACACCAACCTTCAATTCCTGGGCTTAGGCGAGTCTCTTATCTCAACCTCCCAAGTAGCTGGGACTACAGGTGCCTGCCACAGTGCCTGGCTATTTTTCTGTTGCAGTTTGGCCAGGGCTGGGTTTGAACCCACCACCCTCAGTGTATGGAGCCAGTGCCTTACCAGCTGAGCTACAGGCACCGCCCCCCCAAACTGAAACTTCTTACCTAATGTACAATAACTCCCCCTCCTTTCCTCCTTCCATCCCCTGATAATCACTATTTTATTTTCTGTCTCTGTGAACTTGACAATTCTAAGTACCTAATACTACCTATAAGTGGAATTGTACAGTATTTGTCTTTGTGTGACTAGCTTTTTTCACTTGGCATCATTTCTTCAAGGTAGCATGTGTCAGAATTTCCTTCTTTTTTTTTGCAGTTTTTTTTGGCTGGGGCTGGGTTTGAACCCACCGCCTCCAGCATATGGGGCCGGCGCCCTACTCCTTTGAGCCACAGGCGCTGCCTAGAATTTCCTTCTTTTTTAACGATATTCCATTGTTTGTACATACTGCATTTTAATTCACTGGACAAAGGACATATGGATTATTTCCTCAATGTATATTTTACAATTTTTTAAATGTGACTTGAATTCTCATAGCAGGACAACATTAAAGGAACAAAGAAACTTAAAAGCAAAAGACAATGCAAAACCATAATTAAAACATAAAAGCCTGGCAGTGCCCATAGCTCAGTGGGTAGGGCACTAGCCTCATACAGCCAGGCTGGTGGGTTTGAATCAGGCCTGGGCCAGCTAAAACAATGACAACTGCAACAAAAAATTAGCTGGGCATTGTGGCAGGGACCTGTAGTTCCAGCTACTTGGGAGGCTGAGACAAGAGAATCTCTTAAGCCCAAGAGTTTGAGATTGCTGTAAGCCGTGATGCCATGGTACTCTACCGAGGGTGACATAGACTCTGTCTCAAAAAAAAACAAAAAAAAAAACACCACAGGGCAGCATCTGTGGCTCAACGGAGTGGGATGCTGGTCCCATATACCGGAGGTGGTGGGTTCAAACCCAGCCCTGGCCAAAAACTGCAAAAAACAAAAACAACACACACATAAAAGCCTATTTCCCACAGCAAATGTCACTGATTCCAGAAAACCATGACGACCAGATCTTGACCTGTCCTATACGGCAAGGATTTTCTTTGCTTTGTTAAATGTTCAAGAAGCACCCCTTTGGGTATCAACTTTGAAAAAGGACATAATTTTTTAAAAAGGAACCGCTTTGGGGAGTTTCTTTGTCCAATTTTGAGAACTAAAACTCTAATAATAATATATCATATCAGCCTAAGCAAAAGCCAGACCCCATCTCTACAAAAAAATAGAGAAAATTAGCCAGGCTTAGTGGTGTGCACCAATAGTCCCACCTACTCTGGGGGGTTGAGGCAGGAGGATTGCTTGAGCCCAGGACTTTGAGGTTGCAGTGAGCTGGATGACACTGCATTCTCTAGCCCAAGTGACAGAGCAAGACTCTGTGTCCAAAGGAAAAAAAAAATGCCTGGAGAGGTGGCTCACACATAGAATCTTAGCACTCTGGGAGACTGAAGTGGGTGGATTGCTTGAGTTCAGGAGTTGAAATCAGCCTGAGCAATAGCAAGACCCAATCTCTACTAAAAATAGAAAAACTGAGGCAAGAGGATTACTTGAGCCCAAGAGCTTGAGGTTGCTGTAAGCTATGATGCCATGACACTCTACTCAGGGCACCAGAGTAAGACTGTCTCAAAAAAAATTTTTTTAATATAACAATAAATAAGTCTTTGCCATTGAACAGTACTCTACCACTTCTCTCTCTAATTTCTGGGATCAAATTATCCTCCTGCCTTATCGTCCAGAATAGCTGGGACTACAGGCACCAGCCACAATGCCCAGCTAATTGTAGTAGAGATGGGGGTCTCACTGTTGCTCAGTCTGGTCTGGAACTTGTGAACTCAAGCAATCCTCCCGCTCTCGGCCTGCCAGAATGCTAGGATTACAGGCGTGAGCCACCTCTCCTGCCTTTTCCCATCTGTTATTAAAGAAGAAATAAAAACATGTAGAATTCAGAATTATGTTTATAATGCTTTTTTTTTTTCAAGACAGAGTCTCACTCAGTCACACTGGGTTTGAGTGCCATGGCATCATAGCTTACAGAAACCTCACACTTTTGTGCTCAAGCAATTAATTCTCTTGCCTCAGCCACCTGAGGAGCTGGGACTACAGGCACCCGCAACAAGAACTGACTGTCTTTTTTAGAGTCAGGGTCTCTCTCTTGCTAGGGCTAATCTCCAACTCCTGAGCTCAGGCAGTCCACCCACCTCGGCCTCCCAGAGTGCTAGGATTACAGGTGTGAGCCACCTGCCCACGGTTAATACTTTTCTTTTCTTTTCTTTTTTTTTTTTTTTTGCGACAGAGCCTCAAGCTGTCCCCCTGGGTAGAGTGCCATGGCATTACAGCTCACAGCAACCTCCAACTCCTGGGCTCAAGCGAGTCTCTTGCCTCCGCCTCCCAAGTAGCTAGGACCACAGGCGCCCGCCACAGCGCTGGGCTATTTTTTGGTTGCAGCCGTCATTGTTGTTTGGCGGGTCCGGGCTGGGGATTCGAACCCACCACCTTAGGTGTACGTGGCTGGCGCCTTAGCCAGTTGAGCTATAGGCACCGAGCCGTTAATACTTTTCTTTGCTGACTCAGACATTTGGTCAGAAGGCTAGAATTTCTGAATTCTGACTTTTCTTTCTTTCTTTTTGTTTTGTTTTGTTTTTTGAGACAGAGTCTCACTATGTCACCCTTGGTAGAGTACCATGGCGTCATAGCTCACAGCTACAAACTCCTGGGTTTAAGTGATTCTCTTGACTCAGCCTTGCAAGTAGCTGGGACTACAGGCACCTACCACAACACCTGGCTATTTTTTGTCGTAGTTGTCATTGTTGTTTTTAGCTGGCCCGGGCCCAGTTTGAACCTGCCAGCCTCGGTGTATGGGCTGGCGCCCTACTCACTGAGCTATGGGAGCCGAGCTGACATCTCTGTTTTCTACATTATAGTTGCATACACTGTTACCTACCTTCTTCATGGACAGTCAATTGTACTAAATTTAGAAAACCAAATCTTTTCATTTCTATTTATTTATGTAATTTTTTTTTGAGACAGAGTCTCACTATGATGTCCTCGGTAGAGTACTGTGGTGTCACAGCTCACAGCAACCTCAAACTTTTGGGCTTAAGCAAGTCTCTTGCCTCAGCCTCCTAAGTAGCTGGGACTCCAGGCACCCACCACAACACCTGGCTATTTTTTTTTTTTTTGCACTGTCATTGTTTAGCTGGCCCAGGCTGGGTTCGAACCTGTCAGCCTGGGTGTATGTGGCACCCTACTCCCTGAGCTATGGGCACCATTCATTTTTATTTACTTTTTTGAGACAGAGTCTCATTCTGTCCCCCTGGGTAAAGTGCCCTGGCACATGGCTCACAGTAACCTCAAACTCTTGGGCTTGAGCGATCTTCTTGCCTCAGCCTCCCAAGTAACTTGGACTACATTGTGCCTGCCACAATGCCCAGCTAATTTTTCTATCTTTAATAGAGATGGGGTCTCACTCTTGCTGAAGCTGGTCTCATACTCCTGAGCTCAAGCAATCCACCCACCTTGGCCTCCCAGAGGACTAGGATTACAGGCATGTTGAGCCAATGTGCCCAGCCCAGAAAACTAAACCTTGATCTCAATGATGTAGTTACAATGATTGTTGCCCTAGTAGCAGATAATAGTATGGAGAAAAGCTTGTGATTATAATAGTAAAAAAAATGCAGAATATTAAATTCTATGTGCATAACCTTAAAAAACATACAGTTGTAAAATAAAGGAAACACAACAGTAAAACATGTACCTTCTTCCTCTACTTGATTTTTCCAAAGTAGTTTTATGTAAAACATAACTTGAGATTTGCATGGCACTTGAAATATTCTAGTACAATAAGGCCACGATACCAAACTTATGTGAAAAGAAAATAATTGGGTCTACTTATTTCAAGCATAGTTTTATAAATCAGAATCTGCATTATGAAAAAAAACACAAGAGACTCAGCACCCATAGCATAATGGTTATAGCACCAACCACATACACTGAGGCTGGTGGATTCAAGCCCCGCCTGGGCCAGATAAACAACAAATGACAACTGAAACAAAAATAGCTGGGCATTGTTGCTGGGGCCTGTAGTCCCAGCTACTTGGGTGGCTGAGACAAGAGAATCACTTAAGCCCAAGAGTTTGAGGTTGCTGTGAGCTGTGATGGTATGGCACTCCACTGAGGTCAACATAGTGAGACTCTGTCTAAAAAAAAAAAAAGGAAAAAAATGCAAGAAACAAATACAGAATAATTCTAATGAAATTATAGATGCTTTTTTTCTTTTCTCTCTAAATGTTCTGTAATATAGTTCCTTTTCTTTTTTTTAGAGATAGAGTCATACTATGTCAACCTCAGCAGAGTGCTGTGGCATCACAGCTCACAGCAACCTCAAACTCTTGGGCTTAAGTGATTCTCTTGCCTCAGCCTCCCAAGTAGCTGGGACTACAGGTGCTCGCCACAAAGCCCAACTATTTTTTTGGTTGTGGTTGTCGTTTGGCAGGCCCTGACTGGGTTCAAACCCACCAGCTCTAGTGCAGGTGGCTGGCGCCCAAGCTGCTGAGCTACAGGCGCCACACCTAGTTACTTTTTATAATAAAAACGTTTTTGTTTTTTCCTTCTTAAATTCTTTTTTTTTTTTTTTTTTTTGAGACAGAGTCTTACTTTGTCATCCTCGGTAGAGTACAGTGGTATCATAGTTCACAGCAACCTTAAACTCTTGGGCTCAAGTAATTCTCTTGCCTCAGCCTCCCAAATAGCTGGGGATGGGATTCTCTTGGCTTGGCACCTATACCTCAGTGGCTAGGGTGCCAGCCATGTACACCGGAGCTGGTGGGTTAGAATCCAGCTCAGGCCTACCAAACAAAAATGACAACTACAACCCCCCCCCAAAAATAGCTGGACATTGTGGGGGGTGCCAGTAGTCCCTACTTGGGAGGCTAAGGCAAGAGAATCACTTAAGCCCAAGAGTTTGAGGTTGCTGTGAGCTGTGACATCACAGCACTTTACCTAGGGCTGCCACGGCTTGAGAGTCTGTCTCAAAAAAAAAAAAAAAAAAAGAGATGGGGTCTCGATCTGGCTAAGGCTGGTCTCAAACTCCTGAGCTCAGAAATCCACACACCTTGGCCTCCCAGAGTGCTAGAATTATAGGCATGAGCCACCACTCTCGGCCCTGATATTTGGTTTTTAAATAGGTACCAAAATATTACAAACATTCAAAAGTTGACAGCGCTGGCTCGGCGCCTGTGGCTCAAGTGGCTAAGGTGCCAGCCACATACACCTGAGCTGGCAGGTTTGAATCCAGCCCAGGCCCACCAAACAACAATGACGGCTACAACCAAAAAATAGCTGGGCATTGTGGCGGGCACCTGTAGTCCCAGCTACTTGGGAGGTGGGGGCAGGAGACTCACTTAAGCCCAGGAGTTTGAGGTTGCTGTGAGGTATGACATCATGTTACTCTACTAGGGGTGATAAAGTGAGACTCTGTCTCAAAAAGAGAAAAATTTTAAAAATGAATAAATATAGCATTCACCAATAAGTATCTTGGGATTTTTAAACAAGCGTTTATTTTAAAATGGTACCTTAGGGCCAGGCAGAGTGGCTCACTCCTGTCATCACAGCACTTCAGAGGCCGAGGCAGGTGGATTGCCTGAACTCACAGGTTCAAGACCAGCCTAAGCCAGAGGAAGACCTTAGCTGGACATTGTGGCAGGCGCCTGTAGTCCCAGCTACTTGGGAGGCAGAGGCAAGAGAATTGCTTAAGCCCAAGAGTTTGAGATTGCTGTGAGCAATGACATCACAGCACTGTACCGAGGCCAAAATATTTTAAGACTCTGTCTTAAAATAAATAAATAAAGAGGGCAGCGCCTGTGGCTCAGTGAGTAGGGTGCCGGCCCCATATAGGGTGACGGATTCAAACCCAGCCCCAGTCAAACTGTAACCAAAAAATAGCCAGACATTGTGGTGGGCACCTGTAGTCCCAACTATTCGAGAGGCTGAGGCAAGAGAATTGCTTAAGCCCAAGAGTTGGAGGTTGCTGTGAGCTGTGATGCCATGGCACTCTACCAAGGGCAGGCGATAAAGTAAGACTCTGCCTCTACAATAAATAAATAAATAAATAAAATGGTACTGGGCGGCACCCATAGCTCAGTGGGTGGGGTGCTGGCCATATACACCCAGGCTGGCAGGTTCAAACCTGGCCGGGGCCAGCTAAACAACAACCAAAAAATAGCCAGGCTTTGTGGCTGGCGCCTGTAGTTCCAGCTACTCAAGTGGCTGAGGCAAGAGAATCGCTTAAGCCCAAGGGTTGGAGGTTGCTGTGAGCTGTGACGCCACAGCATGCTACCGAGGTTGACAAAGTGAGTCTCTGTCTTAAAAAAAAATAAAAATTATAGCATAATTAGAGCTTCAAGTCATTAACTTACTACTAGAATAAAAAGGCCATGAAAAATATCTAGAAATGTTATATCACCATTTTTCTACATCAGCCATATAATTCAACGTTTACTTATCAGTGTTACATATCCAGTAACAAAGAATTAACAAGAAACTAGTGGAATGATTAATATACATGGGATCTTTTATGTTCCTTTTGGGGTAGGGAGGGTAAAGGACTTTATCTACCATTAAGCAGGTAATACTAGTTGCAAAATGCAGCAAACATAACAAGAAAATTCATTCTTGTGTTTTTATAGATCTCTGGCTCTTCGTCAAAAAATGTTCTTGCTGGCTTGGTGCCCTTGGCTCAGTGAGTTGGGCACCAGCTACATACACAGAGGCTGGTGGGTTCAAGCCCAGCCTGGACCTGCTAAACAACAATAACAACGCCAACCAAAAAATAGCCAGGCATTGTGGCAGGTGCCCATTGTCCCAGCTACTTGGGAGATTGGGACAAGAGAATCTCTTAAGCCCAAAAGTTGGAGGTTGCTGTGAGCTGTAATGCCAACGCTCTACTGAGGGCAACATATTGAGATGCTGTCTCAAAAAAAAAATTTTTTTTTCCTGCTTAAGAATTAACAATCATTGCGGCGCCTATGGCTCAGTGAGTAGGGTGCCGACCCCATATACCAAGAGTGGCGGGTTCAAACCAAATTGCAACAAAAAAAATAACTGGGCGTTGTGGTGGGCACCTGTAGTCCCAGCTACTCGGGAGGCTGAGGCAAGAGAATCGCCGCCTAAGCCCCAGAAGTTGGAGGTTGCTGTGAGCTGTGACGCCACAGCACTCTAAGGAGGGTGACAAAGTGAGACTCTGTCTCTACAAAAAAAAAATAATAATAAAGAATTAACAGACAGGAGGAGGTGAGGAGGGAGTGAGGCAGGGAGCTTGGTAAGCTTTCACCTAACAGGTACAATGTTGTAGGGGTATATGATATGGCATGTCTCCTAGGTGAAGGACTCAACTCAGATGCTCCCTAACAAATGTAAACAATGTAACCCAATTGTATGTCCCCTTTTATTAATCCAAATGTTTTAAAAAAGAATTAACAGTGAAGTATTAACATACTATATACACCTTTGCCATTTTCATGTAAGTAATCACCTATTTATTTTCTTTTTAGAGACAGAGTCTCACTTTATTGCCCTTGGCAGAGTGCTGTAGCATCACAGCTCACAGCAACCTCCAACTCCTGGGCTTTGGTGATTCTCTTGCTTCAGCCTCCCAAGTAGCTAGGACTACAGGTCCCCACGAGAACACCCAGCTATTTATTGTGTCAGTTTGGCCAGGGCTGGGTTCCAGCCTGCTACCCTTAGTATATGGGGCCGGCGCCTTACCCACTAAGCCACAGGTGCCATCCTAATCAGCCATTTATTACAAAACACTATACACTTCTCCCTGGAGTTGATATACTCAGCAAACTTCTCGCTGAGTTATATACTCAGCAAATTTCTGCAAATGAGGCGGGGAATAGACTTTTTTTTTCTTTTTTGAGACAGAGTCTCACTCTGTTGACCAGGGTAGAGTGCTATGGCATCATAGCTCAGAGCAACCTCAAACTCTTTTTTTTGAGACAGAGGGTCACTATGTCACCCTTGATAGAGTGCTATGGAGTCACAGCTCACAGCAACCTCAAACTCTTGGGCTTACGCAATTCTCTTGCCTCAGCCTCACAAGTAGCTGAGACTATAGGCGCCTGCCACAATGCCTGGCTATTTGTTGTTGTTGTTGTTGGAGTTGTCATTGTTGTTTAGCAGGCCCAGGCTGGGCCAAATTGTCTTGCCTCAGCCTCCTGAGTAGGTAGGACTATAGGTATTCACAGAGTTGTTCAAGTGACAGCCTGTATTATGGCTGTCCATGCATATGATTGTTCTGTTGGTACTAAGATCCAGGTGAATGCGGATGTAATGAGCAATTTCTGGTGGAGATGATTCATGTTCATCCAGCTATAGTGGTCATCTGGCTCCTTCTTGGGACAGAGTTTTTTTTGTTGTTTGTTTGTTTGTTTGTTTGTTTGAGACACAGTCTCACTTTTTTGCCCTCAGTAGAGTGCTGTGGTGTGGTAGCTCACAGCAGCCTCAAACTCTTGGGCTCAAGTTATCCTCTTGCCTCAGTTTTTCATTTTTAGTAGAGATGAGGTCTCATTCTTGCTCAGGCTGGTCTTGAACTCCTGAGCTCAAGTGATCTGCCCACCTTGGCCTCCCAGAGTGCCAGGATTACAAGGGTGAGCTACTGCACCCAGCCAAGACAAAGTTATTTTTTAAAAATGAAAATAGCCTGGGTAAGGTAGCTCACTCCTGTAATCATAGCATTCTGGGGAGGCCAAAGCAGGGAGGACTGCTTGAGCTCAGGGATTCCAGACCAGCCTGAATAAGGACAAGACCCCATCTCAACTAAAAATAGAAAAATTAACTGGGTGTGTGGTATACACCTATAGTCTCAGCAACTCAGAAGGCCAAGGCAGGATTGCTTGAACCTGGGAGTCTGAGATTGCAATGAGCTACAATGACACCACTGCACTCTACCAAAAGTGACAGAGTGAGACTCTGCCTCAGAAAATAAATAAACAAATAAATAAATACAAAATAAAATAAAAAATGAAAATAATTTAAAAATGTAATCTGTCAAAAGAAAAATTTGGAATCTGTCCAGTTCTTTGAAATTCACTTTACACAGTATTCTGTCTACACCAGAGGTTCTCAACCTTCCTAATGCTGCGACCCTTTAATAGTTTCTCATGTTGTGGTGACCCCCAACCATAAAATTATTTTTGTTGCTACTTCATAAGTGTAATTTTGCTACTGTTATCAATTGTAATGTAAATATCTGATATGTAGGATGGTCTTAGGCAACCTCTGTGAAAGGGTCGTTCGACCCCCAAAGGGGTTACGACCCACAGGTTGAGAATTGCATTGATCTACACTCAATGTAGGAAGTTACAATGGAGAAAGACAGGAAGTTTCCATATACATATATGGTAGGTTGTTTTAACTATTGATACAGAGCTAATATTATATTTATTGGGCATTTGCTATGTGTCAAGAACTGTACTAAGAATTTAATCTTCATTTTTGTTAGTAGTTCTTTGAAATAGATATTAAGCCTGTTCTACAAATGATGAATTTGAGGCCCAAAGAAGTTAAGAGCCCATAATTTAAAAGCCACCAAGTTTAGGCTGAACTTAATGGCTTCATACCTATAATACTAGTGCTTTGGGAGGCTGAGTTAGAGGACTGCCTGAGGCCAGGAATTCAAGGCCAACCTGAGCAACATGGAAAGATCCCATCTTTACAAAATATGGAAAAATCGGGAGAATTCCAACTTGGGTCTTCCCCTTTACCAGAAGCTCTGGTGCTTTTTACTCCTGTATTCCTTTCTGTCTAATAAAATCCAATCTTACCACTGGCGGGGGGGGGGGGGGAGGACAGAAAAATCACCTGGGTATAGTAGTACATGCCTGTCTGTAATCCCAGAGTTTCAGGAGGCTGAGGTGGGAGGACAGCTTGAACCCAGGTGTTTGAGGTTGCAGTGAACTACAATGACACCACTGCACTCTACCTCAGGCAACAGAGGACGACCCCATCTCAAAAAATAAAACTCATGCTTATAATTCTGGCACTTTGGGAGGCCAAGGCAGGTGGATCGCCTAAGCTCAGGAGTTCGAGAGCAGCCTGAGCAAGAGTGACATCCTGTCTCTACTAAAAATAGATAAATTAGGCAGGTGTTGTAGCAGGCACCTGCAGTCCTAGCTACTCTGGAGGCTGAGGCAAGAGTAATGCTTGAACCTTGGAGTTTGGGATTGCTGTGGGCTATGATGCCATGGCACTCTACCTAGGGCAACAGAGTGAGACACTGTCTCCAAAAATAAATAACTAAAGATAAAAGCCACTAACTTCGTAATTTCAGGCTTTTATAGTGACCTGAAAGAGAATTCAGGTCCAGCTGGATAGAAACAGTTTCTAACACTATCAAAGGGTGATGGGGGTAAACATTTCTAAAATTTAAGTAAACCTCTAGCTATATCAAAACCACCTTTTTCCTTTCTTCCTTTCGTGATTCTCTTGACCTTTGCCTCCTGAGTAGCTGGGGCTATAGGCGCCTACCACAACTTTTTTTTTGGTAGAGATGGGGTCTCACTCTGGCTCACTCTGGCTCATGCTGGTCTTGAATCTCTGAGCTCAGGCAATCCACCCACCTCGGCCTCCCACAGCACTAGGACTACAGGCATGAGCCACCACACCTGGCCAGTGTCTGCTTATTAATAAAGGCAGATGTAGAGGGAAACTAATGAAGATTCAGAGCCCTTCATTGTACAGGGCCCTTCAACTGGTCTTTGGAAAGAGCTAGATATTTTTTCATTATTTTATAAACTTTTAAAAAGTATTATATTATTTTTTCCTTAATGAGGCCCCCCCCAAACCTGGCTCTGCTCAATTTATAGTCACCTTAGAATCTGACTCAGCAATGTTATAACTGCAATAAGTCATTTAAAAGATCATAGTCATCTTTTATAGGATAGTAAAATGTGGATGCTATAACTCAAGTGTAAAAAGAAGGTTGGGAGAGATGGCTCATGCCCGTAATTCTGCAAACTCTGGGAGGACAAGGCAGGTGGATTGCTTGAGCTCAGGAGTTTGAGACCAGCCTGAGCAAGGACAAGACTCCATCTCTACTAAAAATACTAGAAATAGATGGGTGTTGTGGCGGGCACCTATAGTCCCAGCTACATGGGAGGCTGAGGCAAGAGATTCACTTGAACCCAAGAGTTTAAGGTTCTGTGAGCTGTGACACCACGGCACTCTACCGAGGGTGACACAGTGAGATGCTGTGTCAAAAAATGAACTACAGGGCTCGGCACCTAAAGCTCAACCGGCTAAGGCGCCAGCCACGTACACCTAAGGTGGCAGGTTCAAATCCCCAGCCTGGACCTGCCAAACAACAATGACGGCTGCAACCAAAAAATAGCCGGGCATTGTGGCGGGCACCTGTGGTCCCAGCTACTTGGGAGGCGGAGGCAGGAGACTCGCTAGAGCCCAGGAGTTGGAGGTTGCTGTGAGCGGTGATGCCATGGC